>APFE030830607.1:56785-93407 GCA_000404065.3 Pinus taeda | reverse complement strand
GATTTTGAATAAACTAATAACGTAAACAACATCTATTATTATTTCTTTTATATATTTTAAGGTATGATAACTAACTCCCGTTAAATTATTAATTTGACTTTTTTACTGCGGTACCCTAGTCAAAATTAGTCGTTGGCCATGATAGTCATTGGAGGCTCTGCTCAGACTATTTAGCATGCAAAGTTGGATCTGTTTCTTCAACTTGTCCTGACGATGAACCATACTGGTTGGTTCGAAACGTGTCGACTAATGTCTCCCTTTATGTGATTTACACCGAAGTTCTACTTATAACTTGGAAAACTATTAATTCAAATCAAATACAAGAGTAATAGTGTAATCGACTATCAAAGACAGGAGGATTATTTTCTTTCACTGAAAATGACACTTACAACACTTTCAAATCAAAAGATGACAGTTCGATTAAGCTACTATTTGTAAAGGAGAACTGTAAATGGCGAAAAATACATAAAAACATTCACAATTCTTTGTACAATGGAGGTTGAATAATGCCAAGGAAGGGAGTTTCAACAGTGGTATACTGATCACAGATATCAAAACACCTGAATAAAGCTGAAGACAATGAAGAGAAAACCAAAATCTAGAGGCAGAAATAGTCTTATTTGATCATCACACCTGTAACACAGGGAAACAGGGATGCATCTCACCTACAACACATGGGAGGTGTGATGCATCTAGACTGTCAAAAGGAGACAATGCGATGGTCCACAGATGAGACTGGGCTTGGTTTTTTGCTCATAGTTTGCAGCTTAGTTCAGGGATTTAGGATGAGCTAATGATAGTCAGTAAATACAAAGCATAGGGGCTGATGTAATGAGGTTACTTGAGCCACGACCAGGGCACTTAGGATGTTTGCAAGTTAGATGTTTAATTCATAAACTAACCCAAAGATTGACTGAAGCAACATTTATCTACTTTGCAGTCGCATAGAAAAAGCAGTTTGAAGGTTGGCTGGCATAACTTCAGGCTCTGTCCGTAGTTTATAAAGCAAACAAACTAGAAACAAGCAAACAAGCTACTTTCTCCCCAGCGAAGTCGCCATTTGGTATTGAGAAAACTATTGTCCATTCAGAGCTACTAGTCCCACAAAGACAGGTAGCTATCTTAGAAACAAACAAACTAAAGTTACTTGCATTTTCCTTTATGAGAAATAGATGAGAGAGAAGCAGAGAGTACCAACCTCAGTCTTCCACTTGGCTCCCTGCTTGTTTCCTCTCCCCTTTGACAGATCTTTGTCGCTCCTTCCTCGCTTGTCTCGCTTCAAAGAACACTTGTAGAGTCAAAGCAGCATAATACTATCAAAGCATAGAGATCTATAATCATAAACAATATAGGATCAGCTATATATTGACCATACAAATGCATATATTAATTCAAGATTCAAAGACATACAAGAATATGGAGGAAAACTCAAATAGCTTTATTGATAGAAGTAGTAGAAGAGAGGATTACAACCCATTGATTTGACTCAGCGCCATCCTCCCAGCATGAAAGCCCTATTCACCTCATGAAAAGCTAAATCACCCAACACTATGATGTTCCACAAACAAACCAACAACACTTCCTTACAAGATGCAAAATTCCAGCCTCTGGATCTCTAGGATGAGGGATCCATATATAGATGTTTGCAGGTGGGTGAGTTAGCTTTTGGGTTTTTGATTAGTGTCATTTCTCTGATAGTTCTCAGTTCCACTTGGAGATTTCATGATCTCTTACTCATCCCTGGGCGAATTCAGAGAGGCAAGTGTCACAGGAGAAGTTTTTGGAAAATTCCATGATCATCCACCTTGCAAACTGTCTCTACCATTTGTCTACTCTCGCTCATCGCACCCTATAGAAGGGATTTTCAGTATGCATCACACCTTGACCATGGAGCAGGTGAGATGGTCTAGTTTTGACCAGTTCTGAGCAATGTTTCATGGAGAACTTCTGGGAGATGATTTAATCAGCTGACCTTGTTCCTTTAGGGTATGAAACAACACTTTTAGGAGCTTAGAAGTCCTTGGTTTATGGAAATATAAGATTGGGGTTGCAGTGCCAAAATATGTCTATAACACAACGCCATAATCTTGTGCCACTTATTCTCTTAGTGAATAGTTATCGGCTCATTGTTCTAGGGCACATTCCCAATGTGCATATGATTCCATTTGGCAATGCTAATGACCAAAAAAAATCCATCCCCAACCTTCCCTTCTTTGCTACACAGTCCCTCAGGAAATCCAATCATCCCCTTCCATGCAATCACTCACCTTCCAAGTTCCCTGACATCCGTTATCTTAAGTTTTCCATCCCTGATCAAGGTTTCCTTGCATCAGAAGTTCAAACAACCAAGGCATATCCCTACCTCAAAACCATCCTACTAGTCATAGCATGCTCATGGAAATCAATGGAAATTATTCGGCACCAGTGTCCCACAATGGCCCTGCTCCTGAAGTGCTTTACCAGCATATTACTTCCTATTTCAAATCCTTTTTGCTACTGCTGCTAATTGTTGTAGTTAGTTTCAACCACCCAACTGGGCATTTTCATGCTTTCCTATACCAAGCACATAACTGCCATTATATTCAAATAAATTTAAATAAATTCACATCATAACTCATAAGTGGATTTTCAACAAGCTACACCTGCAACACTATTTACTCCCTATTCAAAACAAGTCAAACTAACATCTTTGACCAAATCATCAAGTATAAACATATCACATCTGGTTAGCTCAAAACAAAACCATCATAGATCAAAAACATGAATCTCATGCAATCATCATAATCCATAATCATAGATCAATTATAACCATCATAAATCAAAATCATAGATAATATGTATAATAAAACTGTAACAAAATATTGATACTTATCCTTTAATCAATTCTTATCTTTTACCTTTATCCTTTGTCCTTTCTGTACGAACACTGGATTGGTTGCCACACCCGACAAACACCTAGTGCTTTGTCTTATCTCCAATCATGTACACATACACATAGTGTGCATCACATGCATACACCCACACATGGTGTACAACACCACACGATACATACAATTATATTTGGCATAAAATAAAATACATACACCTACATTTGGTGTATGACACAACACATACACATACACCTGGTGTACAACACCACACATACATATGCATACACAGAATACAACACAATGAATACGCATGTCATGGTACCATGTCTATGTAATGAACATACATAGTACTGCATGTACACAACACAACATGTACGACATGCACACAATACCACATGTACACCAGTACCACATGTACAACATGTACATAGTACCCCCTGTTGGGCCTTGAAATTTTCATTCACTTCCATTACATTTTCACTTATATTTTTATATTGTCACCTTCACTCCACCTCTATTTCATTATAGTTACCTCCATTTCATTACATTTACCTTACCATTATCATTATTCGGTTACACTTATGTTTTTCCAAACTTTATTACTTCTTAGCATTTTTAAGTGAATTTATGATTAAAAATTAGAAAATAAGGTGCATATGCTTATACCTAACAAGTGGGATGAGATTGTTGACATGTGTAGGTCAAAAGGAAGCTTCTAAAAGACCCTTATGTAGCCTCCTAAGGAAAAATTAGAATTTTAATGGAGAAGATCATGGGTTCACGAGGATATGTGTCTCATTTCTTATTTGTATTGAAACTCTAAAATACATGTGCCTTATCATTTCCTATTTGTATTGAAACTTTATGAAGATATGTGCCTTATCATTTCCTATTTTGGTTGTAACTCTATAGATATAGGGAGAGATTCATGGACTCTCATTAATGAGATAGCTTCTCATATTTTTGTATAAATAGGGGAAGTTTTCTCCTACAATTTTTATGTGAAAAGTTGGGGAAATGCTCTTGTTTTGAATATAGAATTTGGATTTGGCACCATACTCATGAGTGATGTTCACTTTGATTTGGTTATGCTTATATTTGGAGCCTCTCAACTTTCCAACCCTCATGCTTTTGGATTGGCCATCTATAATGTGCGAGATTTACTATTTTTCATAGATTGAGATTTATTATTTTTCATAGATTAAGTTTTACTTATTTCATATATTTTCCTGTGTTAGAGGTTAAGAGTGATTGTTTTTATTTTCTTTCATATCTAGAGGTTAAGAATTATTGTTTTAGCTTTCATTTCATATCATGTGGTTTTGATTATTCATTTCATAGGATCCTGATTTGATAATGCACACATGATCCCTTAGAGTAGATTTTATTTCATGCAATTTCATTTTTGAAAAGTGTGGTAGATTAAGACTTCAATTCCTACAAGTGTGGTAGATTAAGATTTCAATTCCTGCAAGTGTGATAGATTAAGATTTCAGTTCCAAACACTGTACTATAATTTCCTTTTAATTGATTGTTGAATTAGAATAGGTGAATGTATTTTGTCGTTATTTGGTTTCATAGTTGGATTGATCTAAATTAGAAGTTAATTTCTAGCATATATAGTGCACGCATGCTTCGCAAGTTTTACGAAACCCCTTGGTCAGTAATTAAATGATAGGTAATTAATTTGCCTCAACATTTTGGCGTCGTTTATGGGGAAGTGTGCATAGGAATTAGCTTTCAGTTTAGAGTTGTTTTATTTGTTTTTGTTTTTACTAACCATTTATGGACAAAGGGTCTAGAATGTAATCCACAGACTACATTGAGGAATGGTATCAAAAAGTGGTTACACCACAATATTCCAATTCTTCAAGATATCCTTGCGGAAAATCGAAAGGTCAAGTTGATTTGGCATATCCTTACAATCAATCAAGTACATTTTTCAAGTTTGGATATGAGCATTTCAAAAATTCTAATCCGAAAATGGCTTCATTAGAAGCATGAATATACTTAAAAAAAAATAGTTTTTAGATAGATAGGAAAAATAAAAATAACTTTTATTAGTTTTTAGGATAAATTTGATGTTTTGTGGTGCAGTAAGAACCACCCATCTGCTAACCTTTGGCAGGAAATATTTGCAATGAAACAAATGATTAAGAACAAGGAGTGCAAGTGAAGATCACAAACGATAATTTAAGGTATGAGATCAATCATTTTCATTTTATTTTTGCAAAATTTATAGAGGAATCGATTGATAAAATCTTGACCATGCTAACAAAATAAAAAATCTCAAGTATGCTCTCCTTCTGCACTTCATGTGACTTGGAGGATCAAAAAAAGAAATTGTTTTGTTAGTACATCATAAAAATTATTTAGCTACAAAATGCAATTTTGCAGCTAATTTCTATTTTCATGATTTGATTTAATTCAATTTGATTTTTCAATCAACTTTAAAACATAAATAAATAAATAATTTTTAATAAAACAACCAACACAATGGCCCAAGGCCTTTGAAAAACTCTAATCTCTACAAATATATCAGTCTTCAAAATGGCTACAAGGCCTCTATCCTCAACATAGCCTGCACACATCAACCAACTAAAACACAATAGTAATCAGGCCAATAAAGTACACCATGAGTTTCCTTATAGTAAAAAAACTATAAAATCATCACATGCATAATAGAGAGTCACTTTGGGCCTGAAAACCCACTCAGTCAACAGGAATGGTATAATGGTTACAATTTCGTCCCTCCATTGGCTAACCTAAAATTCACCTATGCCTCGAAGTAACTCCCTTGCCTATTGGTAAAGTATTGAACTCTTTGAATCTCTTTCATCTTTGTGAACCATAATTTGTAGGTGTGGCATAGCCTTCTTGCCATTGACTCATATCCATTGCCTAAAGGTGAAATTGATTGGAACAATTGTAAGTCACTCTATTGTTCCCTTATCCCCTTTGCCATACTCCTGGGAGGTTTGGACTAAAGCTCTTAAGTTAACAAATGGAAGGCATTCATTCAACACATGCTCCAGCTCCACAACATATGATGGGTGCGGTATCTTAACCTCCATGGCTCGAGGTGTCTTGACCTGCACATCTTGCACAACATACTAGATCACCATTGCTAGAAATGAATTTTATCGCCAGATCACCATTGCCAGAAATCACACCAGTTTAGAAACATGTTTTTAAAATGCATTTTATGAGCAAACCATGGCGAATCTAAAAAAATTGGAACATGGGTTTTTTTCTGGAACGGGATGAATTTAATATCCTAGAAATTATTTCCTTGGATTCCTAACTATTCAGGAAAAAATTGCAATTCTTCAGACCTTGTCACACACACACACACACACACATATATATATAATGCACGAGGTTTTCCTGGCAATAACCCATTTAATTCACTAAGACTTCTAATCAAACAATGACGCTTTCTCCTCCGCAAAATTTCAATAGATTTACTCTCCTTACATCTTTGAACACTTGGAAGAAATTGCTAACTTAACGCTATACCCATGTGTATACTCATTTCGTCCTGTGCCAATGCAGTCAGGGAGTGATTTTGTTTTGAATGCTATGAAGCGTGAATACACAATCAATGAATTCAGATTTGTGGTTGATACATTAATGCAACTTGTGCTAGACATGCAGATAATGACTAATATGATATGTGGATTTCCAGGCAAAACAAAGGAAAATAATTTGAAGGCTTGAGCTTCAAGCGCACCAGTAGGTAATGCCGCAAGCCCAACATTCAAAACCTGCAAATCTAAAATCCAACCACCATAAATTGATTTTGGTTGCCGAAACATTTCTAGAAAATGTAATTGTTTTGACAAACGATTTTAAAACACATTTTCTGAATAAAACATGGTGAATTAGAAAAATCCAAGACATGGGCTTTTTCCAGAATAGGGATAGTTAGGTAACCCAAAAACGATTTTCTGGATTTTGAAACCAATTGAGAGAATTTTTTGGTTCTTCAGAGCCCTATTTTGATGTCTCCGTGACAAGAAAATATGATTTTTATATGTACACAGTGAACAGTTTTTAGTGTGGTGGAATAATGCAACTCAAAATGAAATTCTATTGCGGCATTTAATCCATATGATACGTGATCAAAGAATCAAAATTGATTTAAAATTCTGTCTCTTTCATCCTTTGTGCAGTTTGCTAATCTTGACTGTTAGTTGCATGATGCAATTGTACTATTAATGGTATTGCCCCATCTACTTGATGGATTTGGAATCAGATTAGCTATTACTCTTGTACCAACTTATATATCCAAGATTGCATGTGGACAACTGAACACTCTACCTCAGTTCTCTGGTTCTTTTGGGATGTTCAATAATGGCTTGCAAAACAATTGGAAAATTATTTAAATGACTTCTGAACATTTGGCATTAATATTGTTGTTGTGTATTTTTTATTATTATGAAGTTTTAGCTTGCAGGACACAATGAATCTTTGTGATGCCAATCGCTTTACTAAGCACAGTGCACGAGGTCATCCAACAACAGGGAGTTAATTTATTTTTCATGGTTATTTCTTAAAAATGGATTGTTATCGATATCATGAATTGGATTGAATATAGCACTTTTGATTTTCCTTAGTCTGTTTCATTGAACATTTTGTGTAAGAATCAGAAAGGAACTGATAATTTCTTTTTGAACACACTTATGTTCTTTATGTCAAGTTTTTTTTTGCAAGTTTGGGATGATTGAATGATCATTGAAGGAAACTAATTGTGCACACAATTGGTCTTCAAAGGAACGATTCCATGAGAAACATAAGAACAAGTCCATGCCTATATCCATCAAAACCATTACCTTTCCTCCCTTTTGAATTATAAATCCAACCAAGCAATTCAAAGCAAGCCACAATCATTTTTCTCAGCAATAGTCATTTATTCATTTTCTTTTATTCACATACACTTTCTGCCTGACCCACAAATAAAAGCAAGAAGCTCACTGACATGCTTATTTCCCATTGTCATTATTATTTTCCATTGTCATCTTTGATTTTCATTTTTTCTTTCCTATCCTTTTTCATTTCACAAATAAACCCTGCTTCAATGCAAATTATTGAGTCCATAGTACTTTGAGTCTAAAATCCTTGCAAAATCACCTTGAGGCTTGCATGCCTTAATGGCAAGTCCTCATGCTGACGAACAATGGGAATACATCAATGTCCCTTATTCATTAGATCTTCTAGGTACTCGACAACAACAAAATTATTCGTACTTAGCAAAATGTGTTTAGGCATCTTGACTCTCATTGTCATCAATGGTGAGAGTTCTTATGTTTACTAGTGGCATCCATTAATGGCCACTAAGTCAACAATTTCCTGCTATGTTCAACATGATAACATCTATTCACATAGCAAGAATTGTGCCAATGAGTTTTGAAGACATGAAGACTATCATTTTCAGAATTTGGAGCAAATGTAAAAGATATGCAGCTACAAAACAAGATGGAAACTGTAGAATCAGACATGTAGGTACAGAATCAGCTGACAGTTACAGAATCAAATAATAGTTGTGGAATCAGATGGTAGCAGCAAAATCAACACCATTCCACAGCAAATTCAACAAGTTTTAATAAAAGCAAAAATAAGTCTTCTTGACTCTTTTCTCCATGACTTGTCCAACCACTTGAAGAAGATTATGATCAAAATTTTGCAGCCACCACACATGCATCTAATCCATTTTCAAAGGGTAATTTAAGGTATGTCATTTTCTAACTTTTTACCATAGAATTCCTTGAAAAGATAGAATTCTAATTTTTGGAAAAAGCACTCCTTTTCCTCATATCATAAAATTGTCAATACCATCAGTTTGGGGGGGGGGGAATACATTCATATTCATATTTTTCCATGTTCATATCACATTCAGATGCCCACATACTTTCAAAAAGATATTAACTATTACATTATTATTATGAGCATACAATGGCTTTTCAAAAGTACTTCAAAAGATAATAGGATACAAACACAATCATGGTTGTCACACAAGAACCAACCATGATGCAATCCAATAAAGATATACTTTGCAACAATAATCAAATTATCATTATGAAAAGTTCAAAGATCAAAATATAATGCAACAACAAAATATGGTTGTAACACAAGAACCAACCATGTTACAATTCAACTAAAAGACTTTGCATAAGTATGAAGTTATCAAATGATATCATGCAAAGTTAAGCCAAAGCTCAAGGATCGAAAAGAATTAATATAATAGATTGCATGAGGACATGCAATAACTTCAATTGGGGGGTATGTTGAGCCTTGAAATTGTCATTCACTTCCATTACATTTTCATTTATATTTCCATATTGTCACCTTCACTCCACCTCTGTTTCATTACATTTACCTCCATTTCATTACATTTACCTTACCATTATCATTATTGGGTCACATTTATGTTTTTCCAAACTTTATTAATTATTAACATTTTTAAGTGAATTTATGGTTTAAAATTAGAAAATAATGTGCCAATGCTTATACCTAACAAATGGAATGAGATTGTTGACATGTGTATGTCAAAAGGAAGCTTATAAAAGACCCTTATGTGGCCTCCTAAGGCCAAATTCGAATTTGAATGGAGAAGATCATGGGATCATGAGGATATGTGTCTCATTTCCTATTTGTATTGAAACTCTAAAAAGACACGTGTCTTATCATTTCCTATTTGTATTGAAACTCTAAAAAGACATGTTCTTATCATTTCCTATTTTGATTGTAACTCTATAGATATAGGGAGAGATTCATGGAATCTCATTAATGAGATAGCTTCTCATATTTTTCTATAAATAGGGGAAGTTTTCTCCTATCATTTTTATGTGAAAAATTGGGGAAATGCTCTTGTTTTGAATATAGAATTTGGATTTGGTACCATACTCATAAGTGATGTTCAATTTGATTTGGTTATGCTTGTATTTTGAGCCTCTCAACTTTCCATCCCTAATGCTTTTGGATTGGCCATATATAATGTGTTAGATTTATTGTTTTTCATAGATTAAGATTTATTTCTTTCATATCTTTTCCTGTGTGAGAGGTAAGGAGTGATTGTTTTTATTTTCTTTCATATCTAGAGGTTAAGAATTATTGTTTTTGATTTCATGTCATATCATGTGGTTTTGATTATTCATTTCATAGGATCCTGATTTGATAATGCACACATGGTCCCTAACAATAGATTTAATTTCATGCAATTTCATTTTTGAAAAGTGTGGTAGATTAAGACTTCAATTCCTACAAGTGTGGTAGATTAAGATTTCAATTCCTACAAGTGTGATAGATTAAGATTTCAATTCAAAATGCTATACTATAATTACCTTTTAATTGATTCTTGAATTACAATAGGTGAATTTAGTTTTTTATTATTTGGTTTAGTAGTTAGATTAATGTAAATTGGAAGTTAATTTCTAGCATATATAGTGCATGCATGCTTTGCAAGTTTTACAAAACCCCCAAGTTGACAATTAAATGATAGGTAATTAATTTTCCTCAAGACCACTTGTGCACAACACCACTTACACAATGTGTACACAACATCATATGTACATGACACCACCAATAAAACATGTACACAGTACCACATGTACATAAAACCACTTGCATGCCATGTACACAACACCACCTACACACAACACAACATGCACATAGTACCACATGTACAATCATGCACATAACACCATATGTACATAGCACCACATGTACAACATGCAAAAAACACCATATGTACATAACACTTCATATACAACATGCACACAACACCACATGTACACAATACTGGATATCCAACATGCGCACAACACCATATGCACACAACACTGCATATACATCATGCGCACAGTTCAACATGTACACAATACTACATATCCAACATGTGCATAGCACTATCTCTACCAAGAAATCTTTCTTCCAATGTCTCTTATCCATCCGTGCTTATCCTAGCATATCGTGAATCACGTTGTTTTCATTCCACTGATGTATCTCCCAGCATTACCTATCTATAACATAAATATAGGCATACTATAAACACATAATATCATCTCATATCCACATGATACTAACCTAATTTTTTCAAAGCTATTCTTCCCACTTGATTCCCCATAAGACAATGAACCTCATTCATGCCCTTCACCTGCATAAGAAACCATTCCTCCACATAATGATCCATGACAACCCTGTCAGACAGACTGTGACATAGATATTAGATACATAGATACATACATATATAGAAACAATAGCATAAAACAATCATGACCTTGTCATAAAATGACATACATACACACATACATATATACATATAAATATTAGCATTAAACAATCATGATTTATGACGACCATGTTGTTGGGCCAATTAATCATTCCTAAAAAGTAATAACTAACTGCTACACATTAATTTATCAACCCAAGCTTTCGTTTTTCTATTTCAAGGTTATTGACACTGTTTGTGCAATAGGAATGCATATATGACTAGTTTCCATGATCCTATTTAAAATAAAGACTCCAATATTAAAGGAATCAACTCAAGATGCAATCCATAATTATCACAAATTATTCAAATCATTAACTTCTATAGGCTTCTAAAGGAAACAAGAAAAGAAAACATATTGAGTAGCAAATTGTTTCTTAGGGAACAACAACTACAAAGTAAAATGCCAGCACTACAAAATATACTATCTAACAACAATTGAACAAACAAAATAGCAATCTATGATAATCTATAAGAAATAGAAGAAAGGAACATTGCCTCTTAATGGATTAACCACAACAAGTCTACTGTATAACAATTCCAATAAACTTGATTCAAGATAGAGCATTCAATTTAAAAAATCAATAGTGAGAAATTAAAAACAATTACACAAATGGAAATAGCTGGAATAGAGAGATCAAATGTTAATTTTAATGGTACAAGAGAAGACAATGTTATTTCCAAGATCAGTCCCAAATTTGGAATCGAACTGCCTTGCAGGAAAATCAACACAATAAACTAAACTTAAGTAATAAATACTTACATTCAAATTGCAAAGAAACCAGTTAAAATTAATGTAATCACAAATCTAAGCTTGTGTCAAAAATAATATTACAACTTGAGCAGCCCCTTTTGAGGTTCAACACCATTTTTTATATCGTAACATTAAAAGATAAATATCAGATAATCTGTTTTTAATAATGAGCAATGCTAAGAATCTAAAGATCCTCAGGACGCTCGTTTAACTTACAAAGATATTAATGTGTCCAAAAATATAGGTCGATAGGTCATCCTCAACTAATTTGTTCCAAACATGGTGTAACAGCTTGAACCTTACACAATATCTGCCTACCATTACAAGAAATAACATCAAATATCATTTGTCAATAGATTCCTTTCCAATAATGAGGATCCATTCATTAGGAAATAACACTTTATTGATCGAATTACTTTAGAAAATAATAAAATGATAAATCCATATAAAATACTACTAAAGTCCCTACTATACTAATTACCATAACTTAATTTCACAAAAGACTTTAGAAAATTATATGAAAACTAGGCAAGGAAAATATAACAAATATGAGGCCCAACATCACCCCCCAACTGAATTTTTTGCATGACCTCATGCAAATAAATGATTAATATGTAGGACAATCAAGGAGTAAGATTCATAAGCTTCTTCTCCTCTATTCCTGAACCCATTTATTTTTCAGAGATCTTCAAAAGCCACTACCTTACCTGCTTCTGATAAGTCATAATCAGATTTATAAAATGATTGGGGACAACAGATCATGGGGCATTGATACCTGCATCATATCTAGTGGCTACCTCTTTCCAACACCAAGTGAACATAGTCTTCTATTCTAGCCATAACATAATGAAAGTTATGATAATCAAAAGGTTTTTTTTTCATTACTTCATTAGGTGATGCCTACCATCTGTCCTTGGCTCCATGAAGAGCCTCATTTCTAATGTCTTCCAAATATTCCATTCCTGAGTGCAAGACATCCTATTGGGTTTGCACAAGTATAGGAGCAACAATAGTTTTTTGTATGAAAATGTTATGATGAATCTGTGTGAGAAAGGGGTTATTATTCCCCTCTAACCTAAATATCAAGGCCAAGTTCTTGCCTCTGGAAGGTGTGAAAAGCCTTTTCCCACTTAACTTGGTTCCTGGAAAATGATATAAAATCCTGAAATTGAATATCTCCAATGAAAGGGACATGATTTTCTTCTACCTTCTCTTCTAAAAATATGTTACGCATATACAACCCACATAGAAAATATTGTGTATACTCATCCTGTTTTCAAAAAATAGAAATAAAATCCAATACATTTTTGAACTCATGTGGTTTTCCATATTGTATTTCTTTCACTTTAAGAAACAGATATCGCTTAACCAAATATAAAGAATAATTTTGGGCTATGGACCTGCATGCCAAGGCATCTGAATAAATATAGAAAAATTCCTTCGTTTTCTCTACAACTTTCTTAAGGAAATCGTTTAAATACTAGGCTTCCTTTCCATATGCTCTTAGTTTTGCATAAGTCTCATATTCTAATTCTTTCAATGCTTTAAATCCTTGGAGCAACTCTCGATGTTCCCTCTAACGCACTACTTCTCCTTGACATCTTGCTATGGTTTGCCGTTGTTCCTCCATATTTTTATGCAGGACTCTAATGGAGGCTTCTACAATCAAGGGAGTATAGGGAGGCACCTCTTCCATTTGTACCCATCTTTCATTAAAAGTAAATGGCTGATCACTCTGAATTCCTATTTCAGCAAGAGTAGGAGGAATGTCCATCACCTATACCTCAAGGTGAGTCTAGGTTCCTACTTCAACAATAGAAACAACAAATTTTGTTCAAGTGTTGGTGTCATTAAGGAAAGATATAATATCAGCCTAGACTTCCATTTCATGACTTTCATGTTTTCTTTTAGGCCTCTTCACATAATCTCTGTGAAACTACTTGCTACCATGTAACCAATTCTTTAGTTGTTGTACTTTCCTTTGTAGTTTCTTATTTCATTCCTTTAATTTATCAATTTACTTCTGAAATTTTCCTTTACCTTTCCTTGTCCCAAATTTAGTACCTATGGTCATCTGAATAGGACTACTATCCAAGGCTACTGGGGAGGAAACAACAACTACTATTTCATATTCTTTAGCAATAGTTTCCTAAGTGGGTTTGATTGTTGGTAAGCTGTTAGCTTCCCTTGTCGTTACATCAGTACTAAATTCCAAGTGGTCCTTATCAAATCTAAGGCTCGGCTAAAAAGCTAGTGCTAAAATCTCATTTTTCATCAATAAAATTTTCAAAACACTATGGAGTCGTTCCCTTCAGAGATGAAGGCTATAGTAGAGTAGAAACAGAGTCTTTAGAACAAACTTGGGATGAAACAACTTTAGGATCATTATCTGAATCTAGGATAATTGTAGTTGCAGAATTGATAGGAGAGGCTACAACTGGAAAATTTGAAGCCCCCTAATTGAAAGGACTGTTAGAATGGACTGCAAGTTCTTCTGTTGAAGTGGTCACAACTTTTCCAAAATTTGCAGTATCTAGTAAACTCTCTAGCCCTTCTAGTGCTTGGGATATTGTTGTTTCTTTCTCCATCTAATTTGAAGTTGATAGATTTTGAGTTGATTTTTCTTCTGCTAGATGCTTAAGAGGGTTAAAAGAAATCTAACCATGCTTCACAAGTCTAGCATACCTCCTTCTTATCTTAGGCAGAAAAGCTAGAACTAATGCCATTTTTTTCTTCACTTTGCTGAGTTTCTGAGGTTTCACAATTTATACAATTTCTTGCAAAATATTTTACGTCACAGGAGTTTCATTTAAGTTTTCCTCATTATCTTCCTATGGTTGCTCATCACTAACTGGAATATCCCTAGATGGTCCAACAATTTTTTCATTTTCCAAAGGAATATCTTGATAATCATCAGGGTTTCTAAGGAACCCTTTCCAAGTTTGTTGGACTTTGATAAGACTTCCTATAAATAATAGCTTGATGAGTCCATGGTGAATTACAATCAAATCTTGGTCCTTAGACCTCCTTAATCTAGTAGCAGTCTCATGCAATACTGAATTAAGAAAATATGCAAGGTTCAGAGTTACTTTTTGCCTCAGGAAAGTCATGACTTTGAGAGGACACCCCCTTACCACGTCGTACCTTCCTTCACAGGTGATGTATCGTTGGAAAACCATTGTTATTTCCTTCCATGGCTCGATAATGAATTGGGGTTATACTCCTTCCCTTTTATGATCAATTCTTTGCTAGGATTTAAGAATAAAAGGGTCATGTTCTGAAGAGAGGTATGTATTTCATACCAATTTTCTCCTTCCATTGAAAACCCAATCACTTATGCTATTTCACTTTCACTTACTTGTACTTGTACATTTCTCACCATTGTTGTTCCATTATCCAAAACCTTTGTGAATTCCAATGCTACCTCATTGTCAAACCCCTATAACCATTCAAAATACTCTATCTATCTGGCTTGAATTAAGATGTTGCATACATGTTCTGAAACTTGTAGCTATGTGGGTTCATATCAGACTGAATGCCCACCCATTATTAACTATTCAATAGGACACTGTTAGGCCCCTATACTACTAGTGTAACCCCTTACTGTTGTTAGTACAATCCCCTTATTATATTTTTGTACCCATGTAGTCCCCATATTGTTACTATTGTGCCCCATAGAAGCCCACTATTGTTATTATTGTTCCCTTACATTATTATTGTTATGTCAGCTTTCATTACATTATGACCCCTTAGACTCCTATATATAGAAAGGAGGTATTTTCATTTGTATCATCTAAGAGTTGTTCATTTATGTAATGTAAAGGAGGTTTCCCCCTCAAAGAGGCTAAATTATAAGGTGTTGATCTATCTTTCTATCTTTTTGTGAGCTGGTTTCATAACATTTGGTATCAGAGTTTTGGATTCTAGGGTTTCGCTACTCCAAACAGGTCATCATGGCATTTGCGCTATAACCTTTTTTCTGTGATGTTTCAGATGCTAAAACAAAAACCCATTTGGAATGAAATTTTTATGAACCTTGGTTCTGAATTTCAGAGTGTTTCGTGCTATATTTGCAGAGATATGATCTCAGGAAGTTGGCCTTTTTGCAGACTCCCGAATTTCGTTCCAAACAGGGGACCTGGGGAAAATCGTCATAACTTTTGTTTTGAGCATCAGATTGAAATTTCATAAGAAGTTATAGAAATAGGATAGACTGTAGTTTCCTATGTATATTATTTAGATACTAAGGTCAAAATAGTGACATGTGGCACTTCTTACAAGTTCACTCTTCTGGAAAGGTTTATAATTAGGTCATCTTGGGAGATTGTGCATAACTCTGCCTTGGAGAATCTAAATTCGATAAAACTGGTGGCATTGGAAAGAGGACACAGAAGGCTACTATAGATCACAATTTTAGAACTATATGATCTGAAATTACAGAAATACATCAGATTCAATATTGAGCTCCTACAAAGTGAAAAAAGGTGTGTATTTTTTTTTGCTTAAGCTTGGTTTAAAAAATTAGTTTGAAGAAATTCAAAGGGAATAGTAAATAATTATTATCGGTAATTGATGACCTGAGGAAAGAAAATGCAAACACCTAGTAAGCAACCTGAAAGCTCTAGCATGACTCATGATGAAGGGGAAGAAATGCAACATGATATATCAAAATTACTAGACCAAGTGTAACAAATGTCACTCACACAAAAAGTAACAGAATCTAATATGGATGGTTTAAAGAAAGATGTAGAAGCTAAGATGTATGGCGTGGAAGCTAAGATGGATGGTTTAAAGAATGGCATGGAAGCTAAGATGAATGGCATGGATGCTAAGATGGATGGCATTAGATGATAAGATGGAAGAATTGAAGATAAATATATGAATAAGTTGCTACAAGAAATGGTCACTAATGGTGAAAGGGTAGTAAACAAAACTCATGATGAGAACAAAAGAAATGTTAATCATGATTTTATAAGACTCTAATGTTGGATCAGACGACCCACCATATTCCACAAAAATTGATATGAGGAAGTTTGATGGCAAGGATCCCGCAACATGGATACTACAGATGGAGCAATTTTTTGATCTCAATAATGTGCAAAACACACAAAAGGTACATATTGCAACTTTATATTTGGAACCAAATTAGTTTGTATGGTATCAATGGCTTTGCTCTCGTAAACAAATTGTCACTTGGGCAATTTTTACGAAGGAAATGAGAACACATTATGAGGATACAAAAAGCAACACTTTTTTTAGCCAATTGATAAGTCTCAAACAAAAGGGTTCAATGATGGATCTCATTGAGGAGTTCCAAAAATTGAACATAAGTGTAAAAAATATTCTAGAGGAGCATAGGATTGATGTGTTCATAGGGACTTTAAAGGTGAATATCCAACATGATGTTCACCTTTGGGAACCTGATTCATTGGAGAAGGCATTCAGGTTAGCAAGAAAAGTGGAAAGCAAAATTATGGCAACCAGGAAGCCTACCACTCACAACTATAAAGATAGAACTGTTGTTGTTGCTATCATTCCACAACCTATAAGGTTGACACCACAACAATTAGGAGAAAAAAGAGAAAAAGGGCTTTGTTACAATTGTGATAGTAAATACACTAAAGGTCGTAAATGTGCTGAGAAGAAACTATTCTACATAGATTGTGAAGAGGAAGAAGAAAAGGAACAAGAAAGGCCAACAGAAGAGGATATTCTCCAGGAACAAAGCCTAGATAAAGAAGAAATGAATCCGATCATATCTTGTAATTCATTGGTTGGAATTACCACTCCTCAAACCATCAAGATAGATGGACATATCAAGAAGAAAAAGGTAATAGTGTTGATTGATTGAGGAAGTACCCACACTTTTATTCATTGTAAGATAGCAAAAGAATTGAATTGTTTCCTATATCCAGCACCAGAGTGTCAAGTGATGGTTGAAAGTGGAGGAACGATAAATTGCTTTGGAAAGTGCTATAATATCAAGCTATCCATGGGAGAATATGTATTTAATAGCCCAATGCTTTCCATTCCAATGGTAGGTGCTAATGTTGTACTAGGAGTTCAATGGCTACAATCCTTGGGTACAACAACTTATAATTTTCAAGAACTTTTTATGAAATTTTATTCGAAAGGAAAGGAAGTTGAATTAAGGGATATCACAAGGAAACCAGGAAAGATAATCAACTTTGACGGAATGAAAAAGCTTCTAAACAAAGAACCACGAGGTGTAATTGCACAATTATGTTCGCTAACTGTTCATGCATCGAAATCATGTATTTCTCTAGATCTCCAAAAAGTCTTGGACAATCATTCCAAGGAATTTGAGACTCCCAAAGATCTCCCACGTATTCATGATCATGATCATGCTATTCATTTTATTCCAGGATGTGTTCCTCCAAACATCAAGCCTTATAGATATCCATATGCCCAAAGGAGTGAAATTGAACATATGGTTGCAGAAATGGTAGAGGTTGGTACAATTATTCAACCAAATTTGATAAACAAAGGAAGGTACGAATGGATGAATTGTGAAGCAGGGAGGGAACTCATTCAAAATTTGCTGAATATCTCAGTCCAACAATATTGCCAGAACTTGACAAGGAAGGAAAAATCATATTGGAACCTGGAGCAGTCACAGGAACAAGAACCTGACAGCTACGGAATTGATCAATTTCAGAGTATATAATTAAGTGGAAGAACTTACCTACTAAATATTCCACATGGGAGGACAAGAATTTTATACAGAAGCATCAAGAACTACTCAAGTGTTGAGGACATCACTTTTTGAAGGAGAGGGGCATGTTAGGCCCTTATACTACTATTGTAACCCCTTATTGTTATTAGTACAACCCCATTATTATATTGTTGTACCCATGTAGTCCCCATATTGTTACTATTGTGTGTCATAGAAGCCCACTATTGTTGTTATTATGCCCTTACATTGTTATTGTTATGTCGGCTCTGATTACATTATGACCCCTTAGACTCCTATATATAAAAGGAGGTATTTTCATTTGTATCATCTAAGTGTTGTTCATTTATGTAATGTAAAGGAGGTTGCCCCCTTGAAGAGGATGAATTCTAAGGCATTGATCTATCTTTTCTATCTTTTTGTGAGTTGGTTTCATAACAGACACAGTCTTACAATTGTAAACAACATAATTCAAAATGTAGAATGATAGTAAGCTTGTACAGAGTATAGCGATGTCGACGACATGCAATGTTATTCAAAAATACAAATGGCATTCATCTGTCGGTGCCAACTCTCCAACAATGAGAATAAAGGTCGCTCTTAACTATTAATCAAATTTTGACAAGATGGCAAATTTGGCACATTTGAAGGAAAATGGTGTATTAATGTAGTGCAGTAAAGTGACCGTCAAAAGGACAAATAGGAATCGTGGTATATCTATTGTTGGACACCTAATCCTCAATGGGTTAGTGTGGAAGCCAAATAGACAAAAGGAGTCCAAGAGACCTTGGGATGTGGAACCCAATGATCAAACCATGTACTATAAATGTATATCACTTGTTAATAAAAATGAATTCTCATGTTTTATCTTTCAGATTATGTTGCTACCACGTGTGTGTCTAACATGGTATCAGAGCAATAATGTGTGGCCTGTGTAGTTTTCTTCCTCACAGTTTATGCCTTAGGTAGAAAAAAAATAAAATAAAAAATGCCATGTTATTATTTCCTGCACAGTTGGTCTGAGTTGCCTTGAATAGTGCTTGCATGGTCTTCATTACCTGTAACATTCCACGCATACCTGATGCTCTTGAGCACTTTTCCTTCTTGTGGCCTTCCTGTGTGTCAGAACTATCATTCCTTAGCCTTGTATGCAACGATTTTTTCCCGAGATATTATGCCCTGACATGACGTTCTACTGTGCCAATTGTGTTAGGTATAAAGGAATCAAATGCTTATATTTTGATATCTATTGTTAATATTCACCAGTTATGTGTTAGGTTTTCTACCCTGCAATTCCCTGCCAACTCTGTCAATCCTGACATTTCCTTAGCATTGTTGACTCTCTTTCTCCATGAATAAGCGTTGATATCTATCCCATGCAATTTGTAAATAAATTCAAACAAAGAAAAAGGAAACGGTTCCTGCTCGGATTAGAGGTCAATTTGTGAGGCAAAATAATGATATTGAAGTAGCTGGTGCTAATGGGGTTTTTTATGGTGTCGATTCCTCTGAAGATGAGGATGATGGGTATGTACATGGTTCTGGGGAATTAAGACTGACGTCTTCCCTAAAAGCTTGGTTGGAGACATAGAGAATGCTATCTAATATCAAAGACAGAAATTTAAAAATCAACTATTGTTCTAATGAGCATGTTGACATGGTCCTTCTCCCATTCTAAAGTTCTCTCTCTCTCTCTTTTTGGAAAAAAAAAGGTTGATTCGATGGTAACAACTGTTGTGTTTATCATATCTGGGATATCAATGTCTAGGATTCTTGGTATTTTATATCTATTCTCAAAGTATTGATTTCAAAAGCTTTGTGTTTTTGAAGTGCTAATACAGAGAACGTGCATATAGATGCCTTTTGCAGAATATTGAAGGATATTGTAACTATTCACAAACTATTTATCGCCTCCAAATCTGAATATTCAGCCATTTTCAGGCGGAAATTTCATGACTAATTTAGTTTATCATATCATGCTTGTTCAAATGTTGCTTGTAATTTTGTTGTACATTTAAGCAGTAGTTATTCATTTGTTATTGATTTCCTTAGAAAGAATGAAGAAGTTCCTCATTATACAACAAAGCATATGGAACGTCATGGTCATTATCTTCGCGTTGGTCATTGTTGAGAACGTGTTGAAGGAATGTGTTGAAACTCCTGCATGGTGATGTATGAGGTTTTTGTTTGAAGACTGTGACTTAACTATTGTTCTCTCCATAAAGCCTATATGTATTGGCAAGTCTGTAGCTAATACGTTCATATATGTTCACATATGTGTGATGGCTCATGTTAACTGTTACACCATGAGTGAAGTATTGAACTTCTGGAGATATGTTAAAATTTGTTGAAAATGATGCCTTATATGATGCGTAGAGTATTTTATGTATGCTGGTGACATATGTGTCCATTATATATGAGTTGAACCGCCTTATGCATTGGGATGTTCAATGTCTCTATGCGTTAAATATTAGTAAGCTGGTTTATTTCTATTTTACTGTACACCTGACATCTTCAAAATTTTGCTACTATGGTGCATGGTGATGCTCTTTGTTGTGTGTTGATTTTGCAAGTGTTCTACAATGCGTTGAAGACTGTGTGTGCATTGATGGATGATGTGCTGCATGCTTTGCAAATACAATGTGCCTATTTGCTATTTTGAAATCTGTGTGTGATTACTAAGTTCTTTGCGGTAAATTCCATACTGTGAATACCTTGAAGCATCTCTGTTGTGTGGTATATATATAATGGTATGGTTAATGAGGTGTTGACTACAATTGAATGCACATAAACATTGCTATGATTTTGGTGGAAGACTGTGGATGATGTTGGAGTTTTGATCACTAGTGGAATACTGAACGACCCTACATTAAATAATTTTTATTAAGAACATGTGTTGACTAGGAATTGGAGTTATATTCTGGTCGATATATATTTTGAAGATAAACCATATGATAGAGGCCATGTGTGAAATATTTGTGTTTAACAAATTGAATATATTTTCTGTCTTATCTTGCAAATGCCTCAACATGATCGATATGATCAAATAGCTATAGATGTGAAAGTCTGGAGAATCAAAAGCACCATAGAATAGCTTCACAGTGGCATGGAGAGCAGAGAGACTTGCACAAGAGAAGCTGTGTGAGCTGGTCAGTTCATCTCTGTGAGTTCATACCTACATGAACATGTGGAATAATCCTTTCATTGGTGCATAACTCCTACAAGTGGGTCATTGTTGTGTTCGTCATTCTTATTGGAATACTGGAGGTATTGTTGACTCTTTATATTTATTGCATTCTGGCATATGCTCTCTTAGCTCTCCATAAATTCTGTGTGATATATGAGGGTAGATTGTTTTCTTTGAAGGAAGAGGCAAGATTAAAGAATATTTGTTCGTACCCTAGTCAAAGCATTTATATATGAGCATTCAAGTCCTGTCCATGACATGGTGCTATAGTTGTTGAAGTCTTGATAGCCATCATTTCTACTTTGAAAGTGAAGGAGTATTTGAAGGACCCAAGCAAGTTTGTAGTTGCTGCTACCCCAGTGTGGCATTGTATTTAAAACTCATTATAGTTTTTGTCTACATATATATGAATTGATTCCTTGATTCGGCTGCTGCATAAGAGTTTGGTGGGTTGTACAAAGGCAATAATTGTTTTGACAAATAAAAGTAATCTTTTGTGGAGAAAAGTTTAGTCGGTTGTATTGTCAGAACATAGTGCCGGTCATGCGTAAACTCTTACTTTTATGTAATGGATTGTAATTGGTGCTTTTTGGTGCACACTGATCATTTGTTGCACATTTATAAAGGATATTGCTAGTGGGTATTACTCTTCTACATTCAGTAGCAGTTGTGATCAGTTTTTAAGGTGTAATTCTAAAATTAAAGAAAAAATGGCCAGAATCAATGAAGTATTAGAGTTCCTAAAAACTTTGATATTGTCTACTACTCATGATACATTAAAAGTCAACAAATTTTCTCTCATAGAAATTTAGGTCTGTCTACAAAATGCACAAGAGAAAATTGATTTTTTGCAGCTCGAATCTCAGCTACAACAAGAAGAATTAAAACAGAGGAGTCATTCTGAACCTGTTTCTGTTCATAAGATTGAAACAGATTCCCATAAAGCAGCAGTTGTACATGCAGATGTAGAAGTTCAGCTTGCACTTCCCAAGCCCATCATCAGACCTTGGGAAGATCTTGTCCACAAAAACCATAGAACTAGTCTTGGAATGACAAGGACGTGTCCTTTCATATTCCAGAATACTCCAAGCCCATTCAGTTTTAGAGTGTTGGATTCATTCATGACAGTTCACCTTGAGTTGTTCTAGATTCTGCTCCTCTTCCATAGCAACAACAACAGATTGTAAAATTCCAACACTGTGACCAAGTTGGCCATCTGAAAGATCACTGTTTTGATCTTCATCCATGTAAGCATTGTCATAAAACCACCCATTCTTCACACAGATGCTTCAGAAACAAGCATCCTACAAGAACAAAGATTCATCTTGGATGGATCGCTTCTTAGCAATGGGCATCAACAGCCAAGAAGATATTCCAATCACACGTCAGAACTTGTTCTAGAGTATTGAACAGTCTTGTAGTTTAGTTTTCTCCATCATCTCACGTTGTATCTGACAGGGGGGAAATGATGGTCATCTACAAGCTTCAAAGTCACATCAAGTGAGCCTGAGCCACAACCTGCCACACCAATTTTAGAGTTGCCCCTGAACATGCCTTCAGTTGGTAATCTGGGACACTTCCTCTAGCAGAAGACTTCAACTTCTTGCCAATTTTGGAAGAATTCCAGGAACAAAATTGAGAACACTTCCTCTAGCAGAAGACTTCATCTTCTTGCCAGTTTTGGAAGAGTTCTAGGAATTGCATTAAGCATTCCATAGTTGCTAGTCATCCTTAAACCATCATAGGTTGAGACTTCCCTTTTCAGGTTGAAGTTCTCCCTTTTATGCGGGGTGAGACCTTCCTTTCATGGTTGAAGGTTTCCCTCTTCAAAACCATAAGAGCACTTCCTCTAGCAGAAGACTTCAGCTTCTTGCCAATTTTGAAAGAGTTCCAAGAACTACACAAGCATTCCAGTGTTAGAGGTAATCCTTAAACCACTGCCCTTTATATCAACATTTCAGAGAGCACATTTAGCCTAGTGCTGCCATGAATTTTTGCACATTTTGTATTATAGCTCTCTTCTTGGACTCATACATAACCCTTCAGATTAAGGGGGGGAATGTTGGACACCTAATCCTCAATGGGTTAGTGTGGAAGCTGAATAGACTAAAGGAGTCCAAGAGACCTTGGGATGTGGAACCCAATGGTCAAACCATGTACTATAAATGTATATCACTTGTTAATAAAAATGAATTCTCATGTTTTATCTTTCAGATCCTGTTGCTGCCATGTGTGTGTCTAACATCTATGATGCATGAGGAAATGATTAAAAAATTTACAACTCGTGTGCGGTAATTTTCCAGCTTGTACTTTTTCTTCATGGCCTCTGTGACAGCCAAGTCATTTCTCTTCCCTTCCGATATGACCGTGAGGTCTTATCCTTTGCATGGAAGCCAGGAAATGTGGTGAATCAAGTCTACTGTGATGGGGATGGGCTCCTCCAACCATAAACACCCATCATGCATCAAGCAAAAGAGCTGCCTAATGATGAAAATGGTTATTGTTGCACGGTGGAAGTACGGTACCCAGAGCAGAGTCAGTAGCCCAACCTTTTCCACTCCACGCAACCACTTCTACGACTCTAATTCTATCACCCCTACCGCGGTGTTCTGCTTGGGCTTCATGAAGTGCGGGGTCTCAAGGTGATGGAACTTTGTGTGGTCAACAAGATCCCAATCTTCGAATTTTAAGCTCAGCACCTGTCCTAGGTCCGTGACCTCAAAGATAATGTTGTCTGGGAAGAGCGGGGTCTAGAGCAAGCTCTTGGTGTCGTCAAAGTCCTTCAACACTCTATTTTTCCCTTTCCGCAGGGGGACATAGGTGGGAAACTTTGTCGAGGGAGGGTGCACAGGCTTAGCTTTCACCTCCATGCCTTCATCCTCATCTTCTGTGATGAGCAGGTCCTACAGGTTTTCTTCTTCTTCATCGGTTTCGATGGTGACAACTTTCCCCTTGTCTCCATTGTCAGCTTAGTGTACAACGGGTTCTGCGGGTACACATGTACGGGACCATTGCTTGTTTTTCCTTCTTGGGTTTTGGTGTGCGCGGTGATTTCGAGATATTTGCCACAATCCCAGAGCCTTTTGGAGCATCCCCCATAGTCAGGGCCTGCGCAGCCTCTTCGGCAGTCATTTCGGTTATGTCCATAGCGTCCAAAACTATTGCCATCGTGTTTGTCCAGGAATCTAGCACTCTCAAACTCAGGGGCTTAATTGACGCTCGATTCACAACAATCAAGGCTTTATTCAATGGCTCAATTCACAAATGACCAAGTGTTTTTTGTTAGGCATCCCTTTGTGTTTTATAGTTCTTTTTTAATTTGAATTTGATTGCTCCCCCCAAATTTGGTTCATTAAAGCTCCCTTGGCGGCAGATTTTTCCAAATCTTGCCCATAAATCGTGTCTTAAATGCCTGTTTCCCACTCCATTTGGTCTCAAGTCGAGCATCCCATCATAAATAGTGACTTCAATGGTCACTTTCTAGTCAACCCGCACGGGAGTACAACCCCCCATGCGCGATCACAGATCTTGTGACTATTTTCTTTTGCATGCAACACCAACATCGCACAGCTCCTAGGCAGAATAATTTATAGTCTTGCGCTCCCTTTCAACTACCTGGAGCACTGAGTGTTCTTCCTTCAGCCAGTCAAGTGCTTGCACCATTCATGGAGAGCTTCATCCTGTCATCCATCATGTTTCTTCGAGAATACCCAACTTTTATTGTTACAGTCGGCATCGCGCACTTGACCATCTGCAACGCCCTACCCTGGTCAATTCGCTTAGTAACATGCGGTCCAAGCCAAGGCATTAGACTGATCAATTTGTAGTAATAGCTCTTAAACAGGTCTTCATGATCATATGCATCCTGCCTTATCACCCTGGTCTTTTTGCCAAGACAATATTCCTTTATCTTGTCCTCCAGCTTCTCGACTTCCGTGTCCACCAGAGCACTTTTGTTCCTTAATTGTACCCTTTCCTCTTCAAGTTCTTGGAATCTAAAATTTCCCTATTGGATTTCTACTTCCAAGGTTCCATGAACCGTCGTATCTATCGGTGCTATCATGTGCATTCTAAGTACTCCAAGTACTATAGGGCTTATTGTGGTTGCTTCATACTTCAACCTTAGTGGTGCCAATGTGGTCAGGTTTTTGCACGTGGTCCTATACACCTAGAGAATCGCTGGTATGCACAGGTCCCAGTCAGTCCGCTTCACATTGTGGACTTTGTTCAGTGCTTCGCGTACTTTGTTAACAACATCTGCTTGGATATTCTTCTATGCACTTGGTATTTCCATACTTCACGGTCCCAACTAGAGGGGTTATTCATGCCATTGCCTTACCCACACCTGCTTACTGATCGTGTCTCCTACCATGAGGATGGTGTGGATTCATGTAGGTTTTGCACCATATGCCTGTGTCCACCTGGATAGGTGGGTGCACAGGCTGATTTGTCTGTCATTCTTGTCTTTCAATCACATCTGAGGATTCCCAAACTGCATGTGCATCATCCTTCTACATTCATGCCAGTCATCAAAACTTCTTTGGTGCATACCCCACCATCTTATGGGTGTAGCTCTCAGTATGAATTTTAAAGCGTCAAAACTCTACTGTTCCGGTACTTCTCTTTCAAATTTGTTCAGGAAGTCATCCACCTCACTTAACTCGTCATACATAGGAAGATCTCTTACCTTTGTTGCCATGCAGTGCAACAACCTTATCATCATGTTACAGTTGAGCATGGTTACCTCGTGTAACCATTTCTGCCATCGCTCTATCTCCTTGTCAGAATCTGAGGTGCAAGAGCTTTCGCGCTCCCATGAGATTTGACCATCCACGGTTGGATTTGCCCAATCTTGCTCCCGCGTGGTTATCTTGTAGATGCAGTCCAAATCGTCATCGCTGTCATAGTCGTGCACTAGCTCTGTGTAGCGTGATCCTTCTGCATGGTCTAAAGGTACCACTACGCGTAGTGAATTTTTCTCAAATATCATCTTGCACTTCTTTAGATTTATTACTCCATTCATGTCAGTGGCCCCATCTATTCCCAATAGCGCGGGGTAGGGATTGTTGTCATCAACAATCTCTATCACTTCAAAATCTACTAGCACACTTTCTCCTTCGATGTCTACTACGATTCCTTGCAATCTCCCCATAGGTAGGATCTTTTGTTAGTTCGTCATTCGCAGTTGGATAAGAGACCATTGCATCACAGGCCTGCCCATGTGCTCCCATGTCTGCTTTTGTAGGACGTTCGTATCCGATCCTAGATCCAGCATCACTTAGTCCATCTCATATTCCCCAATCTGCTCGGTCAATCTCATCCCCCTTCCTGTTCACGTCGTGTGATTCCCAAGCTTCCAAACTACACATGTTCCCTTGGTGTGGTCCTAACACATCTAGTTATGATTACTTGCAGCCTTTTGCTATCATGCAACAACTTCATGCATGTCTCTAAGAATGTAGTGAGCATTAATGGGTCCATTTTTGGCTCCATTCTATCTTTAATTCCTGAAGTGGATGCATCAACGAAACTCCTCTTAGCTTCCATGAAGGTCTCCTTAGCGTGCTCCAAATCAAATTTTGGTTCCTTTGTTGGAGCCTTGTGAACCCATGTACTTTCTTCAGGCTGCTTGCCTTTGTCATCCCCTATCATAATACCACTCCAAAGCACGATATTTACATTAGGGTCTTCCTCACGTGGCTCAGACCTCATCATTTGTAGGTTCTGAGTTAGTGGAGGTTGGAGTGCTCCTTTATCGCACAACCTCGCTATTTGTGTTGGAGAGTCCTTTGTCTCATGATCAAACAATGTATAATACAAGCATGATGGCCACGTTGGATTCGTACAATCGTGGGCATAATGTCTCGACCCTCCGCAATTGTAACATATCAGTTGTCCACAACCTCTTGCTGGACCCATTCCACCTCGGCCTCGTCTACGCCCCTGATATCCAATGCATGCCATTCTAGCATTTTGATCAAGGGGCGTGTTCGGCCTGAACTCTATAGGTAGGAGTCCGTTCCATCACCATTTCATAACTTCTACAGGTGTGCTCATCATGGCCTATTGACCTATGAAAATTACAAAACAACTACTGGGAATTCTGCGTATACTTCTGTAATAGATGGAAGTTATTCGTAGCATGCTTTCCTCCTATCTGACAAATTGCGCACCACAGTGCAAGTGCCATGCTTGGTCCTACTTATGCCTCCGGTCTTAGTGGCATTGGCCCTCCTCCCGCAAGGTAATTCGCGAACACCGGGCGGTGGTCCTTGTCGTGCCCCTAGCCCTTACACTTTATGCACCATAACTCGTCACGTACTTCTGGATGAGTCGTCCTGTCTTGTTTGAAACTCTGCATCTCAAGGCACAAGTTTTTCAACTACAAGTGAATCTACTAGACTGCTAGGTTAGGATCTTGTATCGAAGTCTCATTCAATCTCATCGTGACTTTTATCTCAAAACTAGACCTTGATAGGCTGCTAATCAGGTAGACTTTATGTAACTATCTCAAACCTACTTTAGGTTGAGGCTTAGCCTCCTCAACCTGAGAGGGCTCTCTCAAAAGATTAAAGATTTGGATTATGAGTAAGATGGCTAACTCTATGAAACAAAACGAAGGAATGGAAGTGGTGGAAACATAATTAGAAATTATCCATTGGGATTATGGAGTCTAAATAGTTTCAGTATAACAATGATATCAGCCTTACATAGAAGTCAGGGCATCTAGAATTCAACGCATTTAGAACACACCAGAAACATATAGGACAACACAGTTTATAAATGTATGAAGGAAATTAGAGCACAATCAGTGATTTCTAAGTAATCACACATTCATACCACTTCAAATACTGAGAAGAGAACAATACAATACATTTTGAACCTTGAATTCCTTCTGATTCTTGAGAAGCAAAGCCAAACCATGTATTACCAGAAAACAGAGTTTTTACACCAAGCACAATGTGAGAGCTTTTCTAAATAATTTTCCAACCCCTTGTACAATAGATCTTCTCCTATATATAGAGCTCTTTACATGACTTAGATTCCTCATCTAGGATGAGGAAAATTCGAATTCCACCTGAACTGACACCTATTGACACTTAAAACTAACTATTAAATGCAAATGACAGCTAACTAGCAGTCTTAGAGCCTTAAAACAATTAGGAGTATAACTCCTCATTATGATCAAAACAACCTTATCTAGGAATTAAACACTCCTTTTGACACCTATAACTCCATAAATTCGAACTTGATAGTGCTCATAACCCTCCAGCTAGCCCTTGATGACTCATCCTTTAATGTTCCTAGAAACTAGGAAACTGTTCCTTGCTCTGTTCTGGCTGAAAAATAGGTCTTGGGACATAGCTCATATCTTCTCATAAAAAATGTATTTGGAGAAACTGAAGGAGGCTTTTGTGAACCAATTGAATAAAAACCTCTCTTGGTTTTTTGAAACACCTTTACTACCGCCTAGAAAGTCTCTTTGAAAAACAGGCGTAAAACAAGTGTGACAAATTGCACCTACATCAGTTTCGTAGCGCACGTTTAACCATGAATTTCTCCCACCTCATAATTAATTTGAAGAAACTGAAAGAGGTTTTTGTAGCTACGTATCTTAGGAAGAAAAGCCTCTTTCATTTTTCAAAATTGAGTTCTCTTCTGCTCAGGGATCTCCTTAGACGTTGACTGCTAAAAACAAGGAGACATAATTCCTCCTTTTTAGAGTTTCATCCTTATGCTTGTCTTCGAATCCTTCTGCTGACTATGTTGTCTCTTTTAATCACATACATGCATTAAATTAACCATAGACCCTACTCAAATACTTTTGCTAAGATGAATAACTCCTTTAATTCTGCTTGATGTCTCATGAACAATACTAGTTATGAAATAATGACCATTTTCATAGCATAGAGTTTGGAGTTCATGGATGTCCTCCCTCACTTGATTTGCCTTTGCTAGACACTTATACTTCATGAATGCTCCATTTCAAACAATCCTCTTCAAAAAATATTTCCTTTTCTTTCAAAAATGGTCCATCAAATCACAATATGCAACTACAGCAGTTTCGTAGCGCGCTACGAAACTGCTGTGCATTAGGCATCACCTACAACAGTTTTGTAGCGCGCTATGAAACTGCTGTGTAATTTCAAAAACACAGCTTAATGCCAAACTCGACTTTCTTGAGCTTCTTTCTTGAATTTTATTTTCATCTGCCCTGGAGCTGCTCAAAAATAAATGTAGATATACCATCCTTCAAGGAAAATTTCAAAAAGGTGAATTATCAAAATTTAGGACATAGCCTTACTTGTTGTGTGAGTTTTCTTGATTAAGGGAGTCCTTCTCGCTCGCTTAGTTGTATCTTCAAATCCTTGATTTGTCTCTTTAAAATTCTGATCCCAGCTCTTAGTATTGTATTGACCTTTCTAATGTATTTCACTTCCTTTATTTCAGGTGTTATCACTCAGATTGTCCATAAGCTCGTGAAGGGATACGACCGAGGTAACCACAAACCAATATTTGGATTGCAGGTTCTAGCCCACCTGCAATCAGAGAGGGCTCTCTCTTAATGATTTAGCTTTGTTGATGATAATTTTAGGCTAGTTATTGGGTGCAAGGAGTTTTGTTTGTGTTTGGGTGGTGTTTGGATGGAAGGAGCATGCTTTCAAGTAAAGAGGCAATGCATAGTGTGTTGAGTTTCAAACCATTGGGCATGGAGTCAGGGAGTAAGACTAATGGTGCATTTTCTTGGTCACAAGAGGAAAGTGGAGGAAGGTAGCTGCACATAAAACAACCTTCAAGCTAAAGAGATGGGATGAAATGTAAGGAATGAGAGGCAATTAAGACTCTCTCACTCAGCTTAACAGGGGGAAGGGAGATGAGCTCTATCTAGGGGAAGTTAAGAATCCATGGATAACTGTCATACATGGTGAATTAGGGAAAACATGAGCCATGTGGAATCCATATTTATGCCTAAAACAGATGAAAACATAAAGAAACAACAGAAATTGAGCATAGAGTGCAGTTAAACAAGTTCTAAGCTAATCTTTCTTTCTGTTGTTTAGATGTAGGTTTATGAATGGAAAACAGAGATAAGAAGCACTTATTGAGTCATGTAACAGCACAAGAATTCCACAGTCACTTTTCAACCATTAAACACAGTAAAAAATCCATTCTCCAAGCTCGTAGGCAGTCTTTGATTAGAGAAAAATATCAGATACACAGTGCGAGTCTTTCCTGGAGAGCATTAACCAACTATCCATCCAATAACAACAACCAACCCCAAATACTTTCTGCGAGGGGATATATATACAAAAAGGAAATACAAAATATCTAGAAGAGTAGTTATTAACTCATAAATTCTTTCACCAACTTCTAAAGAATGGTTGGTGAAGAAGTAAACGCCGAAGTAAATACACAGTAAGAGTTGTTCTCTTCCGTCATAAAATGTTTGACTTTTGAGTTCATTTGAGTTGGCTGCGGCTATGTTTTTCAAAATCCGCACTTTTTGGGCTTGATGTACCAGCCTTCTGCTTTGTCTTTGATTTAACCTGCTCCACCTGTTCTTTCATGTGTTCTCTCCAGTGCTTACTTTTGTCCTGTAGCTGACATGGCATTTGAAAATTGAAAAAAGGACCCAAGACTGATGTCACCTAGGTAAAATGGCCAGCATTGCTTGCCACCAATATTCAGGAGGAAGTTGATGCCTTTGTATCTTGATGAGTGTCTCATCCGCTTCTGTATGCTTGTAATAATTAGGAGGCATCTCAAACAGGTGGTTGACCTCATGTTCCATGTAAAATAAGTTTTCTAGCTTATCATAAAGAGTCTGTCCTGTAGGAGGTCCTGCTTGAGCTGAAGAACTTGATGAAGAAGTGAGCTGATTTGTGACATAATTATTGAGCCTAGTTGCATATTGGTCACAGGTCAATAATCTTCCAGAACTGGTTAATAAGCTGGGCAATCCTCTAGTTTGCAGTGCTGCAAGCTTTAAATCAAAATTATCTGCATCCTTTCGGATTTCCCGACATCTTGCTTCTAGAGTTTGAATAAGACTTCTTAAATTCAGCATATTCTTGGCTTTCAGTATGGCATATGTTCTGTTCATAATACGTAATGCTGCCAATTCTTCCCTGGTTTGATGATTTAAGAAGTTGATCATTCTGTTGGCCTGCTCAGGCATGTTTCCCAATGTTGTTTTGGCCCTGTGAATTTTAAAATAGGCTCTGCCAATTAGCTCCACCTGTTCATACATGGCTTGGATTGACCTCCATTGGCCAGTGATCGACTGATTTATCTTGGCCCACAAAATCTTTTTTATTTCCATCAGGGTGTTATCTAAAGTTAGCTCTTTCTCTAAGGCTTTAATTTTGTCATTCAAGGCCTTACTTTCCCTGGTTTTTTCAGCTACTGTCATTTTGGATTTGTCATACTTTTCTTCAAGATTGGCCAATTTCTCTTTGGCCTCTTTTATCTCTGTGGTCTGAAGCTCAAGCTCCTTGACATCTTTCATCATTTCTTCCATGCTCATGCTTGCTTCAGACGTTGCTGTAGTTGTTGCTGTTGTTGTTGCTGGGATTGTTGCTGACTGTGTAACAGGAGGAACAGGGATATTGGTTGGAACTGCTGAAGCTGGAACTGCTGGAGGTGGCTGGGAGGTTGCTTCTCCCTGCTTACTCTGGGCTACTCTTTCTAATTCTTCCTCCATCTGGATTACTCTTTGATTCATTTTCATCAGCAATTCTAATGTATCTTCAGTTTCTTTCTCCTGTATTAACTCTGCAGTTTGAGGGTGTTCGGTAGGAGGCAACCTCAATCGCTTTCTCAATGCAGAAATATCATCATCTTTTTTCTTCATAAGGGCCCTCACACCCTTAGGATCCTTAGGATCACGTCCTAGGTCAATAATAATGTCCTCCAATGTTTTGATTCTGTTGTCTTTAGCTGTGGATGACATTCTTTCCAAGTCTAACTGAATGTTAATGTTCTTTAATGATTCCTTTAACTCATGAGCAAGTGTGGCCCTGTCTACTAAAGTAGCATAGACCATCTCACCAGTCTGCTTGTGAAGCTCAATTTGGTCCATGGGGTGGATGTCTTTAGCCATGACCTGCAGATTTGTTCTAACATAGTCTGTAGCCGTCTGAGGCTGCTGAAATTTGGGCTTGAAATGGGTGAATATCATTTTCTCCTCCTTGATATCATATGCTGCCATTAATCTTTCCTGTGTGGCAGGTGTTGCTTTCAGGAACTGATCATATAATTGCATTCTTAGTAGCTCATTTTGAGCTTTGATCTCTTTGAAACTGGCTTTGACACTAGCTGGTCTCTTGCTTCGTTGTGTGGAGGAAGACACCTCCATGGCATGCTGTCTGTCTAGCTCTTGTTGGAAAGAGCTAGTAGGTGTTTGTTGGCCTCCCTCTCTGTCTTTCTTTAGGCCTTCAAGGATCTCTTCACTGATTTCCTCCTCAAATGGAGAATCAACTCTTTGCTTTTTTGTTTCAAGCTGTTGTGTGGATCCATTGGTAGGTGTAGAGTCTTCCCGGTCACATTTTCTACCTCTTTCCTCATGAGCAGGAGTCTGTCAGACTGGAACTTGGGGTGCCTCTGTTTGCTGTGGAGGAGCCTGTTCTTGGGACTGCTCTTTTGAAGTGGCAGGCAGTTCTGTAGTTAATTGTTCTGTATCCATTGGCTCCTGACCTTTTGTTGTACCTGTTGTTGATGAATATGGTGGTTGGCCGTTTTTCGCAGCTGCAGTAGCTGACGTGCCCTCTCCGATTTGTTGTGGCAAATTGAATGTTACCTGCTCACAAGAGTCCAAGGCAAGAGTTTTCTCAAGGTCTTTGACAGCTTGTTCCATAATTTCCTCCTGAGTGAATTCCTCAACTAAAGTGCCTTCTGCCCACACATCTTGATTCGCATATTGTTCAAAGTGTGGGATTTTGTAGTGCTTATAGGGTGTCAGTCTATATTTGACTCTTCTGGCGTTAATAAAGCCGAGTGGGTCATAAGGGACCCACCAGAAACTCCTCTTCAACCTAAGTTGATCTTTCAGTATTAGGTCAACATCTTGCCAACCTTCCTTCCTGTTCATGATAAAGGGGCCTAGGTGGTCTTTAAATTTCAGGCGGGCCTTTTTCTTGGTGCTGTGAAAATGAGTCAGATCTGAATTGATAACCTGCCTGTAATATTCCAAGGCAAATAGCCTCATCGGAACATATCTTGGGAGCCTGTAAGGACAAAGCTCACAGCCATAAATTATGATGACTGTGTGATCCTGGTATAGATACCAATCACCTAATTTATAGCTCTTAGATAGTTGTAATATCTTTTGCATTTCATAAGTTATTCTAGGAGGAGGAGTTTTCATTAAGAGGCAGGAGACTAGATAAACAAACTGGTCAATAAATTCACAGTAAAAGTATGGAGAATGCTGGACTTGATGGAATACTGATGACCAGAGGACAACAAATCTTCTTTCTCCTTTTGAATCCAATTTTTTGATAGGACACGGGAAGCTTTTAGAATGATAATACATGAACAAATGGTAGATGTATGAGGAATATTTGAAGACTCCCTCGCTATTTAACTTTGTGAGTTGATCATGGATTTTGCTGGCTATGAACTTGGCATAGTTATACTTGGGAGAAGGAGGCTGCCCCTGGCTCAAGGAAGACAACAGAACCAACACTGCCTCATCCAGATGTTCACTTGATTTGAGGCCTAACACAGAGGATATCATGTCTACTAGTAGCTTCCCAACCTCATTGAAATGATCATATGTGAACGGAGGTGAATCCTTAGGTTGGCAACCTGCCTTCATAAATGTCATAGCAATTCTTTCAATCTTGGGATCAAGGGAAGAGGAGGCATCCTCCAGCAAGTGGTTCATGGAGAAAGGATACAATAGCTGTGTTTGTTTGAAATTTAACATCTGGTTGATAGAGTCAGGAGTGACATAAAAAAGTATGCTCCCAGATGGAGACTTGACAGCTCTGAGCTTTAGATCATAATTTGCAGCACATAGGTGAATAATTTCTGGAAAGATGTTGACAGAAGGGAGGAAATAATGAGGCAAATTGGACTCCCATATTCCATACACGTCAGCATTGTCAAGGAAGTTGTTTCTTAGCTGTCAATAGGTCTGCAAATGATTCCTGTCCACAACTATGTCTTGAATAAGATAATCATTGTCAGACAGGGCCATCACCTCAAGCTCTTTGTTAGGAAAATTCATGGGAGTAATGTCTGGAGCGGATGGAGTAGCCATTTTGAACTTTTCTGTGCTTGTGCTTACAGTGGAGATTAGGGCAACAACTGACTAACAAACTTGGTTGCGAGGATAACAAAGGGACCTGGGACTGAATTCAAATGTAACAATAGGCTTGACTGCTTGGCATCATGATAAAAAAAGAAATTTTTTATAGAATTTTGATGCCGAGTCCCCTTCTCTCAGTAAACTCTCTAGACTTAAAGACTGTGAGGAGAAAATGCAGATGGGAAATGAGGTACTATGACTTCAATGGACTAATTTGTACAGAGAAATGAGGTGAAATTTGGGCAATGTTGAGCTCTAAACGGAGTTTCGAGGGTGAAATTATAACTGGGCGCAGGTTTACAAGGTTGCTTTTTTGAAGTGAAGGCTTACTAGTTGATTTTGATGAAGTCTTAGGTGCAACAAAGTTTCCAATTGAGGAATTTTGCAGGTTTGCAGCATGTAGAATGGAGAAAAATGAAGAACAGGGACGAACATGGGAGAAAACTTAGCAAATACCTGGTTAAAACGACGTCGAGGGTTGACAAACTAGTGCAATATCTAGCTGCGGAGTTGAATTGTAGGCTGCAGCAGCTTGGTTAGCCGATTTCGAGCTCTGGGAGTGAAAGTGGTAAAAACAGCGGACTGGAGTTTTACAAATGGAGCAGTGAAAACGAAATAAAACAGTCATTTGCACGCTTTTTACGCGAAAAAAAACGACATTTTGGCACTCTTGGTGCTTTCACGGGATGATGTCAGCATGACGTCATCGGCGGGTCCCGGGTACGGATGGGTGACGTGGCATCTGACAGGGCGGTGACATGGCAGTGACATGGTGGAAAGGCGGGGATGGGAAAGGGATGAAGTGGCGGTAACGTGGCAGAGTGCTGGCGATGCGGAGATGACGTAATGGGAGAGGAAGTGGCGTCGACATCACATAGGAGAGGTGGTTTGTGGTTTGTGTCGCACCACTTTTTCGCAGAAGTGGTTTCGGAAGGGGGGGCTCCGCCACAGTCGGGAGGGTGACGCGTGGCGGGAGTACGGCGGAAAAACCGCCCATCTCCCGGACACTAACCATTGGCAGCTTGGGGCACAAAAAGACCTGCCCACCATAGATCTCAGGTGTGCCAGATCTGACGGTGGACGGGACAAGTGAAACGATGGAGGGATATGGGATGGGACCCGCAGCGTTTCTTTTATTAATTTCTTGATCCGGCGGGGAAAAAACCCTTAGGAAATATGGTTTATGGGTTTATAAGTGGCATGGGTGGTTATTAATTTGACCAAATGTCAAATTAACCCTAGTTTAAGACACGAAAAGGCTAATGTCGAGCCCCAAATGAACTCGGCATTTCCCGAACTTAGGAAAATATGGCTATAGTGCCAAAGGGAGGGGTTATTTAATATTTTTTGGGGTTTTATATAATTTTGCATAATAGGGGATAGGGAAATGATTTAGGGAGCTAAATAATAGAATTAGGAGTTAATATGAACTTGTGAGGTGAAGTGTATGGGAGAGGTTAAGTTTGTGAATTGAACTTAGATATAGGAAGTAAATGGACTGCAATAAATGGATTTACACAAGAAATGTGACTT
>APFE030830607.1:0-54273 GCA_000404065.3 Pinus taeda | reverse complement strand
ATTTAGCTTTGTTGATGATGATTTTAGGCTAGTTATTGGGTGCAAGGAGTTTTGTTTGTGTTTGGGTGGTGTTTGGATGGAAGGAGGATGCTTTCAAGTAAAGAGGCAATGCATAGTGTGTTAAGTTTCAAACCATTGGGCATGGAGTCAGGGAGTAAGACTGATGGTGCGTTTTCTTGGTTACAAGAGGGAAGTGGAGTAAGGTAGCTGCACATAAAAAAACCTTCAAGATAAAGATATGAGATGAAATGTAAGGAATGAGAGGCAATTAAGACTCTCTCACTCAACTTAACAGGGGGAAGGGAGATGAGCTCTATCTAGGGGCAGTTAAGAATCCCTGGATAACTGTCATACATGGTGAATTAGGGAAAACATGAGCCATGTGGAATCCATATTTATGCCTAAAACATATGAAAACATAAAGAAACAATAGAAATTGAGCATAGAGTGTAGTTAAACAAGTTCTAAGCTAATCTTTCTTTCTGTTGTTTAGATGTAGGTTTATGAATGGAAAACAGAGATAAGAAGCACTTATTGAGTCATGTAACAGCACAAGAATTCCACAGTCACTCTTCAACCATTAAAAACAGTAAACAATCCATTCTCCAAGCTCGTAGGCAGTCTTTGATTATAGAAAAATATCAGATACACAGTGTGAGTCTTTCCTGGAGAGCATTAACCAACTATCCATCCAATAACAACAACCAACCCCAAATACGTTCTGCGAGGGGATATATATACAAAAAGGAAATACAAAATATCTAGAAGAGTAGTTATTAACTCATAAATTCTTTCACCAACTTCTAAAGAGTGGTTGGTGAAGAAGTAAATGCCGAAGTAAATATACAGTAAGAGTTGTTCTCTTCCGTCAGAAAATGTTTGACTTTTGAGTTCATTTGAGTTGGCTGCAACTATGTTTTTCAAAATCCACGCTTTTTGGGCTTGTTGTACCAACCTTCTACTTTGTCCTTGATTTAACATGTTCCACCTGTTCTTTCATGTGTTCTCTCCAGCGCTTACTTTTGTCCTGTAGCTGACATGGCATTTGAAAATTAAAAAAAGGACCCAAAACTGATGTCACCTAGGTAAAATGGCCAGAATTGCTTACCACCAATCTTCAGGAGGAAGCTGATGCCTTTGTATCTTGATGAGTGTCTCATCCGCTTCTGTATGCTTGTAATAATTAGGAGACATCTCAAATAGGTGGTTGACCTCATGTTCCATGTAAAATAAGTTTTCCAGCTTATCATAAAGAGTTTGTCCTGTAGGAGGTCCTGCTTGAGCTGAAGAACTTGATGAAGCAGTGAGCTGATTTCTGACATAATTATTGAGCCTGGTTGCATATTGGTCACGGGTCAATAATCCTCCAGCACTGGTTAATAAGCTGGGAAATCCTCTAGTTTGCAGTGCTGCAAGCTTTAAATCAAAATTATCTGCATCCTTTTGGATTTCCCGACATCTTGCTTCTAGAGTTTGAATAAGACTTCCTAAAGTCAGCATATTCTTGGCTGTCAGTATGGCATCTGTTCTGTTCATAATATGTAATGCTGCCAATTCTTCCCTGGTTTGATGATTTAAGAAGTTGATCATTCTGTTGGCCTCCTTAGGCATGTTTCCCAATGCTGTTTTGGCCCTTTGAATTTCAAAATGGGCTCTGCCAATTAGCTCCACCTGTTCATACATGGCTTGGATTGACCTCCATTGGACAGTGATCGACTGATTTATCTTGGCCCAAAAAATCTTTTTTATTTCCATCAGGGTGTTATCTAAAGTTAGCTATTTCTCTAAGGCTTTAATTTTGTCATTCAAGGCCTTAGTTTCCCTGGTTTTTTCAGCTACTGTCATTTTGGATTTGTCATACTTTTCTTCAAGATTGGCCAATTTCTCTTTGGCCTCTTTTATCTCTGTGGTCTAAAGCTCAAGATCCTTGACAGCTTTCATCATTTCTTCCATGCTCATGCTTGCTTCAGACGTTGTTGTAGTTGTTGCTGCTTTTGTTGCTGGGATTGTTGTTGACTGTGTAAGAGGAGGAACAGGGATATTGGTTGGAATTGCTAAAGTTGGAACTACTGGAGGTGGCTGGTAGGTTGCTTCTCCCTGCTTACTCTGGGCTACTCTTTCTAATTCTTCCTCCATCTAGATTACTCTTTGATTTATTTTCATCAACAATTCTAATGTATCTTCAGTTTCTTTCTCCTGTATTAACTCTGCAGTTTGAGGGTGTTCGGTAGGAGGCAACCTCAATTGCTTTCTCAATGCAGCAATATCATCATATTTTTTCTTCATAAGGGCCCTCACACCCTTAGGATCCTTAGGATCATGTCCTAGGTCAATAATAATGTCCTCCAATGTTTTGATTCTATTGTATTTAGCTGTGGATGACATTCTTTCCAAGTCTAACTGAATGTTAATGTTCTTTAATGATTCCTTTAACTCATGAGCAAGTGTGGCCCTGTCTACTAAAGTAGCATAGACCATCTCACTAGTCTGCTCATGAAGCTAAATTTGGTCCATGGGGTGGATGTCTTTAGCCATGACCTACAGATTTGTTCTGACATAGTCTGCAGTCGTCTGAGGCTGCTGAACTTTGGGCTTGAAATGGGTGAATATCATTTTCTCCTCCTTGATATCATATGCTACCATTAATCTTTCCTATTGGGCAGGTGTTGCTTTCAGGAACTGATCATATAATTGCATTCTTAGTAGCTCATTTTGAGCTTTGATCTCTTTGAAGCTGGCTTTGACACTAACTGGTCTCTTGCTTCGTTGTGTGGAGGAAGACACCTCCATGGCATGCTGTCTGTCTAGCTCTTGTTGGAAAGAGCTAGTAGGTGTTTGTTGGCCTCCCTCTCTGTCTTTCTTTAGGCCTTCAAGGATCTCTTCACTGATTTCCTCCTTAAATGGAGAATCAACTCTTTGCTTCTTCGTTTCAGGCTGTTGTGTGGATCCATTGGCAGGTGTAGAGTCTTCCCAATCATGTTTTCTACCTCTTTCCTCATGAGCAGGAGTCTGTAAGACTGGCACTTGGGGTGCCTCTGTTTGCTGTGGAGGAGCCTGTTCTTGGGACTGCTCTTTTGAAGTGGCAGGAAGTTCTGTAGTCAATTTTTCTATATCCATTGGCTCCTGACCTTTTGTTGTACCTGTTGTTGATGAATATGGTGCTTGGCCGTTTTGCGCAGTTGCAGCAGCGGACGTGCCCTCTCCGATTTGTTGTGGCGACTTGAATGTTACCTGCTCACAAGAGTCCAAGTGAAGAGTTTTCTCAAGGTCTTTGACAGCTTGTTCCATAATTTCCTTCTGAGTAAATTCCTCAACTAAAGTTCCTTCTGCCTACGCATCTTGATTAGCATATTGTTCAAAGTGTGGGATTTTGTAGTGCATATAGGGTGTCAGTCTATATTTGACTCTTCTGGCGTTAATAAATCCAAGTGGGTCATAAGGGACCCACTAGACACTCCTCTTCAACCTAAGTTGATCTTTCAGTATTAGGTCAACATCTTTCCAACCTTCCTTCTTGTTCATGATAAAGGGGCCTAGGTGGTCTTTAAATTTCAGGCGGGCCTTTTTCTTGGTGCTGTGAAAATGAGTCAGATCTGAATTGATAACCTGCCTGTAATATTCCAAGGCAAATAGCCTCATTGGAACATATCTTGGGAGCCTATAAGGACAAAGCTCACAGCCATAAATTCCGATGACTGTGTGATCCTAGTATAGATACCAATCACCTAATTTATAGCTCTTAGATAGCTGTAATATCTTCTGCATTTCATAAGCTATTCTAGGAGGAGGAGTTTTCATTAAGAGGCAGGAGACTGGATAAACAAACTGGTCAATAAATTCATAGTAAAAGTATGGAGAATGCTGGACTTGATGGAATACTGATGATCAGAGTACAACAGATCTTCTTTCTCCTTTTGAATCCAATTTTTTGATAGGACACGGGAAGCTTTTAGAATGATAATACATGAACAAATGGTAGATGTATGAGGAATATTTGAAGACTCCCTACCTATTTAACTTTATGAGTTGATCATGGATTTTGCTGGCTATGAACTTGGCATAGTTATACTTGGGAGAAGGAGGCTGCCTCTGGCTCAAGGAAGACAACAGAACCAGCACTGCCTCATCCAGATGTTCACTTGATTTGAGGCCTAACACAGAGGATATCATGTCTACTAGTAGCTTGCCAACCTCATTGAAATGATCATATGGGAACAGAGGTGAATCCTTAGGTTGGCAATCTTCCTTCATAAATGTCATAGCAATTCTTTCAATCTTGGGATCAAGGGAAGAGGAGGCATCCTCCAGCAAGTGGTTCATGGAGAAAGGATACAATAGTTGTGTTTGTTTGAAATTTAACATCTGGTTGATAGAGTCAGGAGTGACACAAAAAATTATGCTCCCAGATGGAGACTTGACAGCTCTGAGCTTTGGATCATAATTTGCAGCACATAGGTGAATAATTTCTGGAAATATGTTGACAGAAGGGAGGAAATAATGAGGCAAATTGGAGTCCCATATTCCATACACGTCAGCATTGTCAAGGAAGCTATTTCTTAGATGGCAATAGGTCTGCAAATGATTCCTGTCCACAACTATGTCTTGAATAAGATAATCATTGTCAGCGAGGGCCATCACCTCAAGCTCTTTGTTAGGCGAATTCATGGGAGTAGTGTCTGGAGTGGATGGAGTAGTCATTTTGAACTTTTCTGTGCTTGTGCTTACAGTCGAGATTAGGGCAACAACCAACTAACAAAATTGGTTTGCGCAGCTGCAGCAACTGACGTGCCCTCTCTGATTTGCTGTGGCGACATGAATGTTACCTACTCACAAGAGTCCAAGTCAAGAGTTTTCTCAAGGTCTTTGACAGCTTGTTCCATAATTTCCTCCTAAGTGAATTCCTCAACTAAAGTGCCTTCTGCGCACGCATCTTGATTAGCATATTGTTCAAAGTGTGGGATTTGCAGTGCTTATAGGGTGTCAGTCTATATTTGACTCTTCTAGCGTTAATAAAGCCAAGTGGGTCATAAGGGACCCACTAGAAACTCCTCTTCAACCTAAGTTGATCTTTCAGTATTAGGTCAGCATCTTTCCAACCTTCCTTCCTGTTCATGATAAAGGAGCCTAGGTGGTCTTTAAATTTCAGGCGGGCCTTTTTCTTGGTGCTGTGAAAATGAGTCAGATCTGAATTGATAACCTGCCTGTAATATTCCAAGGCAAATAGCCTCATCGGAACATATCTTGGGAGCTTGTAAGGACAAAGCTCACAACCATAAATTCTGATGACTGTGTGATCTTGGTATAGATACCAATCACCTAATTTATAGCTCTTATATAGCTGTAATATCTTATGCATTTCATAAGTTATTCTAGGAGGAGGAGTTTTCATTAAGAGGCAGGAGACTGGATAAACAAACTGGTCAATAAATTCACAGTAAAAGTATGGAGAATTCTAGACTTGATGGAATACTGATGACCAGAGGACAACATATCTTCTTTCTCCTTTTGAATCCAATTTTCTGATAGGACACGGGAAGCTTTCAGAATGATAATACATGAAAGAATGGTAGATGTATGAGGAATATTTGAAGACTCCCTCCCTATTTAGCTTTGTGAGCTGATCATGGATTTTGCTGGCTATGAACTTGGCATAGTTATACTTGGGAGAAGGAGGCTGCCCCTAGCTTAAGGAAGACAACAGAACCAGCACTGCCTCATCCACATGTTCACTTGATTTGAGGCCTAACACAGAGGATATCATGTCTACTAGTAGCTTGCCAACCTCATTGAAATGATCATATGGGAACGGAGGTGAATCTTTACGTTGGCAATCTGCCTTCATAAATGTCATAACAATTCTTTCAATATTGGGATCGAGGGAAGAGGAGGCATCGTCCAGCAAGTGGTTCATGGAGAAAGGATTCAATTGCTGTGTTTGTTTTAAATTTAACATCTAGTTGATAGAGTCAGGAGTGACATAAAAAAGTATGCTCCCAGATGGAGACTTGACAGCTTTGAGATTTGGATCATAATTTGCAGCACATAGGTGAATAATTTCTGGAAAGATGTTGACAGAAGGGAGGAAATAATGAGGCAAATTGGACTCCCATATTCCATACGCGTCAGCATTGTCAAGGAAGTTGTTTCTTTGCTAGAAATAGGTCTGCAAATGATTATTGTCCACAACTATGTCTTGAATAAGATAATCATTGTCAGCCAGGGCCATCGCCTCAAGCTCTTTGTTAGGCGAATTCATGGGAGTAGTGTCTGGAGTGGATGGAGTAGCCATTTTGAACTTTTCTGTGCTTGTGCTTACAGTGGAGATTAGGGCAACAACCGACTAACAAACTTGGTTGCAAGGATAGCAAAGGGACATGGGACTGAATTCAAATGTAACAATAGGCTTGACTGCTTGGCATCATGATAAAAAAGGCAATTTTTTTTAGAATTTTGATGTCGAGTCCCCTTCTCTCAGTAAACTCTCTGGACTTAAAGACTATGAGGAGAAAATGTAGAGGGGAAATGAGGTACTATGACTTCAATGGACTGATTTGTACAGAGAAATGAGGTGAAAGCCGGGAAATGCTGAGCTACTACGGGATTTCGCCTGGAGGTCGAGCTCTAAACGGAGTTTCGAGGGTGAAATTATAACCGGGCATAGGTTTAGAAGGTTGATTTTTTGAAGTGAAGGCTTACTAGTTGATTTTGATGAAGTCTTAGGTGCAGCAAAGTTGCCAATTGAGGAATTTTGTAGGTTTGCAGCATGTAGAATGGAGAAAAATGAAGAACAGGGATGAATAGGGGAGAAAACTTAGCAAATACCTGGTTAAAACGGTGCCGAGGGTGGATAAACTGGTGCAATATCCAGCTACGGAGTTGAATTGCAGGCTGCAGCAGCTTGGTTAGCCGATTTCGAGCTCTGGGAGTGAAAGTGGTAAAAACAACGGACTGGAGCTTTACAAATGGAGCAGTGAAAACGAAATAAAACGGTCGTTTGTGTGCTTTTTATGCGAAAAAAACGACATTTTGGCACTCTTGGCGCTTTCACGGGATGATGTCAGCATGACGTCATCGGTGGGTCCCGGGTACGGATGGGTGATGTGGCATCTGACAAGGCGGTGACATGGCAGTGACATGGTGGAAAGGCAGGGATGGGAAAGGGATGAAGTGGCGGTAACATGGCAGAGTGCTGGCAGTGCGGAGATGACGTAATGGGAGAGGAAGTGGCGCCGACGTCACACAGGAGAGGTGGTTTGTGGTTTGTGTCGCACCACTTTTTCGCAGAAGCGGTTTCGGAAGGGGGGGCTCTGCCACAGTCGGGAGGGTGACGCGTGGCGGGAGTACGGCGGGAAAACTGCCCATCTCCCGAACACTAACCATTGGCAGCTTGGGGCACAAAAAGACCCGCCCACCATAGATCTCAAGTGCGCCAGATCTGACGGTGGACGGGACAAGTGAAACGACGGAGGGATATGGGATGGGACCCGCAATGTTTCTTTTATTAATTTCTTGATCCGGCGGGGAAAACACCCTTAGGAAATATGGTTTATGGGTTTATAAGTGGCGCGGGTGGTTATTAATTTGACCAAATGTCAAATTAACCCTATTTTAAGACACGAAAGGGCTAATGTCGAGCCCCAAATGAACTCGGCATTTCCCGAACTTAGCAAAATATGGCTATAGTACCAAAGGGAGGGGTTATTTAATATTTTTTGGGGTTTTATATAATTTTGCATAATAGGGGATAGGGAAATGATTTAGGGAGCTAAATAATAGAATTAGGAGTTAATATGAACTTGTGAGGTGAAGTGTATGGGAGAGGTTAAGTTTGTGAACTGAACTTAGATATAGGAAGTAAATGGACTGCAATAAATGGATTTACACAAGAAATGTGAATTCTTTTTAGTAAGTCAACTTTAGAAGTCAACTTAGTTCTCGACTAGAATGGAGTGAAAATGGACTTTTTGGGCAGATCCCAAGGTCCTTGAGGGGGTGTTAGTGAATGATTTCTGAGGGGATGAAGGGGGGGGTTAGACATGCATCCAGACCTTGCCATCAAACAGTGCCTTAGTACTCCTGCTTCAAATGAGATGAGCTTTCTTTGTTTAGGTCAAAATTTGAAGATGATCTTGCTTCTGCAACCCTCAGCTACCTACCCAGCGTAATACACCTAGCATTTTTTGTTACTTCAGGAAGGGTGCACTTAGACTTGCAAACCCTGATTGCCCTTTTCTTTTCAACTGCCCTGCTATCTAAAAACTACCCTTATTTCTTCCAAGGGCCCAGGTTAAGCAGCTGGGCTCCTTAAGTTCTCTACCTAACTAATCATCTGCCAAGCTTGAGCTGTTTGGACAGGAATCATTCTCTATTCTACAACAAACAATTTAAACATGGCATGGTCCAGATTGAACAGTTGGGCCATCCATAAAATGTTATCAACGGCAGTACCTCCATATGGTGAATTTGCACAAATAATATAGCAGTGGCACTTTGACTAGCACACTGTCATGGACACTTCTTTGGCCTCTGTAGCAAATATGGAACACTGCAGTATGCAGAGTATAACATATTTGGTATGTAAAAATGTCGATCATGAAAGATGAATACCTGCTGCAACAGGAGGCTAACAGCAGGGACTGACCAGGTGTTGTATTTAGCATGACAGTCTACCACCTCAGGTATTGAAATCGTTTTGTCTTCCCACAGAGCCTGCATTTTATCAAAATGAGCCTCCTTGATTGCATGTTTCCTAGAGGACTTGTTTAGTTTGGAAATTTCAAGATTTTCCAATTCCAATTTCCTTTTTAACTCTAGAACGTTACCTTCCTCTTGAGGGATAACTGCCTTACCTTTATCGTTTTTGTACAGCTGAGATGGTGTTTCTGATGTAGTCACAGGTTCTTCATGAGCTTTTGTTACCTCCCCTGTTTCACTTGCTTCTGGCAGTGCCCCTTGAATCTCTTCTGATCTGAACCTTCTTCTTCTGTGACTACAGATATGAACTTAGGAGAAACTAGTATTTCTAGCACTCCAACTTTTGAATTCACACCAATGAAATTGAAAACGAAACCTTTGAAACAACCTTGACACATAACACCTTTGAATCGATATGGGATTAATGATAGGTAAAACAAGATTTTTGACATTATTTTCTAATGGGAACAAGACTTCACTCTATGTTCTAGACTCCTTAAACAGAACAATAAAAATGACTTTCACTAGGACTGACTTACAACTTTGAAACCATACAAGTTGCCCAATTTTTTTTCTTTGAAATTTTTCAGTGATAACAGCGACCTCTAAATCCTCAGCCTGAATGGTTAGCTTTTGTTGCAACAACTTGTTCCATATATGTGGCTTTAATCATGCTACAAACCATTTGCGACATTGCCCATCTGTTAAGGTCATGTTCACTTCATGAATTGTGCACTTCAGTCTTTGATTCAATTCCCACAGGGTTTTGCCTGGTAGATTTGTGATTTCCTTGAATCCAATGATCAACTGTGCCTCTGAATTTGGCTTGCTAAATTCCTTGTTTATCATAGCTTGTATATCTACTATCCTCACATTCAGATTGTCATTGGAATGCTTAATGTACTTGTTGGCTTGTTGGGGCCTGAACTAGGTTCAGAGGTGATTTAGCCAAACAAATCCCTGTACTACTAGCCCTTTCGGCAACCGTCTATGGATCATGGACTAAGGTCTCACCCAAAGTAGTATGGGAGGGTGCTAGAACTAGGTTTCTGCACCTAGGAGATGTTTGATGAGTTCAAGTGGTCCATGGTTCGACCTTGCGCTCACGTCACTATGTGCACTTACCTATACCTCACAGCCTGAGATGCTGCCATCATGCAGCCCTACTCTGGGGCCAAGCATTGTTATTACTCAAGTCCTTACTAGTATTCATTGTTAGTTGATTAACTTAGCCTACTTGCAAGTGTTAAGTTATACTTAGCAATATAAATCATTCATACAAGTGCACGTAGTAAATAAACAATATAATTGCAATTTTATATCGCAATTTGTGGGGCTTTACATCATCATTCAGTCAAAACATGGGCTTTGAGCCCCAAAACATGCCTCGAGGGGGATTCCATGTCCAACAGTACCAAGTTAGCATGTGATCTTGCATAGTACTAACCAACGTTGCCTTCTTTATATTGTCGTCCGTGACACCCAGTGCTTAACCAAAATTGGTCCTGATTTTCATTCCCTACTCCCTTGAACACTAGTAGCTTTATCGCGCTTGCCATATTGCTTTGTGGTGGTGGTGGAGGTGGGGTGGCGAAGTCGGGGGTGAAGATGGTGAAACAGGTGGTGGTGTGGGTGGGGGTGGTATGCGTGAAATTCTCTGCCTTATCATATTGATCACACTCCTTGGCGAGACCTTCATGAGATATTCTTCACCTCCTCATGGAGGTGAAATCAAGGGGCTAGTTTCTAGTTCAGTGCTATCTTCGTTTATATAGATTCTCCCACTCCACGTAGCCCCAAACATTAATTTATTTGCATAACCCACTTTTCACACAGTAGCATTTTAATCCAAGTTTTCAAAGATTTAACGTACTTACCTCGCGATCCCTTAAGGAAGCGTCATTTTTCCTCACTATAGCTGACCGAAGTATCTACCACGAATTTAGTGATGAATCCCCCTATGATTCGACCAAGCCAATGATTGACAGCACCCGCGATCTTTTCTTTCGATGCTTCTAGTCTGCATACCAATTCTAGAGTCCACACAATAGGTTTGTCGAGTTTACACCTTCCTTGGCTATCTGCTAGCTTCATGATCCACTCGTACAACTCAGTAGGGAAGGATGAAAAGAAAATTTTGTGGATCTCCATATACAAGTAGCAAACTAACCACTTTCCTTTGATAATTGTGGAATCCCATTCTCTTGCGCCGCGAACTTGTGAATCTTTCTGTCCAACCACTCTTTAATTCCTTTCTTTGTCGGATTCCAGTGATCCGACATCAGACATCTCTATGTAGATCTCGGTCCTGGCAATGGAACAATTTGTTGGATTGTTGGGGCCTGACCCAGGTTCAAAGTTAATTAGCCAAACAAATCCCTATACTACTAGCCCTTTCAGCAACAGTTCGTGGAGCGTGGACTGAGATCTCACCCAAAGTAGTATGGGAGGGTGCTAGAACCAAGTTTTTGCACCCTTGAGATGTCTGAAAGGTTCGACTGGTCCTTTGGTTGTTCCTTCGCAGAGGTGGCTTCACGCACCTTTCATTCCTCGTGGCCTGATACCCTACCTTCACGTAGCCCTAACTAGGTGTTGTGCTGTGATCTGCGCTATTACCCGAGATCTTATTTATCTTCCAGTATTATTTCATTACCTTCGCCTACTTATATGTCTTAAGTTATACTTAACAATACAAAACATTCATACAGGTTCGCGTAGTAAATAAACAGTATATTTGAAAATTATATCCAATCATGCATTAAACTAGGAAAATATACCTAGAATTATAGCAAAACTTCTCTTTATTGATTCTCCAACAGTTATAGACTAGACCCACCCTGCGCACTCAGCTATAGGGGTCCACGCACACAGTTGCGGACTACTAGGCCTCTGTGCATTCAGTTGCAGAGCCTTCTCCTACTCTACGACCCACAAACACACTTTACACTTTGACCCACTCGCTAAGACTTCTCATTCTTCTATCCTCTTCCTTGGTTATTCATTATTTTCTACACTTAGAGCCTCACTCTATTTATACGATCCCATGGTCCGTGGACCATGGGTAGGTCTATCCAGCCGACATTACATTACAAAACTAGGGCGAACAACCCTATGACTCTATCATACATTCACGACCCGCGACCACAATTCGCGGAGCTTTTACAACTAGATTTGGTTAAAACTTGGGCTTTAAGCCCCAAAATATGCCTTGGGGGGATTCCATGCCCAACAATAGCACAGTTTATTAAGACCCACGGAGGATGCAGACAAAATAAAGGCATGCAGAAATGTATACAAAAACTATATGGTTGGAAGTAATAGTTGTATCAAACACATCATTAGAAAAAAGAAGGGAGATTAATTTAGAATGTTGAATTTCTAGAAAAAATATTTCTAGTATGTAGAATTATAATTAAATACTCATAAAGAAACAAACATTACCACATTCAATGAAGGTATTAATAATGTCCATAATAAATTTAACGATCACTCTTGTTTTAATTTTGAAGGAACAAAACAACCAAGCAATATTGTAATTTTTAGTTTTACTTCAATACGACAAGCATGTCGTCTGCTGTCAGCAGGCGTCCATAGCCTCGATAGGGTTTCCTTTTTAACCCCTTGCGATTCCAGTATCCCATTTACTAAACAAAATTTTGAAATTTTGTTTTTATATATAATTTTTTCAAGTATTTATAGATGTTGGGCATGGAATCCCCCCGAGGCATGTTTTGGGGCTCAAAGCCCAAGTTTTGATCGGATCTTATTGTAAAGCTCCACAAAGTGTGGGCACGGGGCATGAAAGTATGATAGAGTCATAGGGTTGTTCACCCTAGTTTTGTAATGTAATGTCGGCTGGATAAACCTACGCAGACCATGGGATTGTATAAATAAAGTGAGGCTCTAAGTGTAAGAGAAAAAGTAAAAAGAGTCTAAGTAACTGAGTCGTAAGTTTAAGTGTGTCTTTGGGTCTAGAGTAGGAGAAGGCTCTACAGCTGAGTGTGTAGATGCCTAGTAGTCTGCAGCTAAGTGTGTGGACCCCTCTAACTGAGTGCACAGGGCAAGTTGAGTCTCTAACCAAGGAAGGAATTAATAAAGAGAAGTTTTACCATAATTTTGTGTATATGTTCTTGGGTTAATGCATGTTTGATATAATTTGCAAATATACTATTTATTTACTGCACACACTTGTATGAATGGTTTATGTTGTTAAGTATAACTTAAAGCATGCAAGTAGGCTAAGATAATCAAATAACATTGGAATACCAATAAAGTCTTGGGTAATAATGCAAAGCGCAGTGTTCAGCCCCTGGGTAGGGCTACACGAAGGCAATATATCAGGCTGCGAGGTACGGGAAAATGCGCGAAGCAACTTGCGTGCAGGGTCAAATTGTGAACCAGTTGAATTCATCAGACATCTCCAAGGTGCAGAAACCTGGTTCTAGCACCCTCCCATACTACTTTGGGTGAGACCTTAGTCCGCGCTTCGTGGACTGTAACCGAGAGGGCCAATAGTATCAGGATATGTTTGGATAACTTAACTTCAAACCTAGGTTAGGCCCCAACAAGCCAATAAATGGTTCCGTTGCCAGGACTGGGATCTACATAGAGATGTCTGATGTCATATCACTGGAATCTGATAAAGAAATGAATTGAAGAGTGGTTGGACAGAAGATTCATGAGTTCGCGGTGTAGGAAAATATGAATCCACAATTATCAAAGGAAGAGTGGTTAGATTGCTACTTATATATGGAAATCCACAAAATTTTCTTTGCCTCTGAGTTGTACGAGTGGATCACGAAGCTAGCAGATAGTCAAGGAAGGTGTAGGCTCAACAAATCTATTGTGTGGATTCTATAGATGGTGCATAGACTGGAAGCACCGAAAGATAAGATCGCGCGTGCTGTGGATCATTGGCTCGATCGAATTATAGGAGGATTTATCACCGAATTCACGATAGATACTTTAGTCAGCTATAGCGAGGAGGAATGACGCTTCCTCAAAGGACTGCGAGGTAAGTACGTTAAATCTTTGAACACTTGGATTAAAATTCTACTGTGTGAAAAGTGGGTCATGCAAATAAATTGATGTTTGGGGCTACATGGAGTGGGAGGATCTACAGAAACGAAGGTAACGCAGAACTAGAAACTAGCCCCTTGATTTCACCTTCATGAGAAAGTGAGGAAGAGCTCATGAAGGTTTCACCAAGAAGTGTGATAAGTTTGATAAAGCAGCGAATTCCACACATACCACTTCCACCTACACCACCACCAGTTTCACCATCTTCACTCGCATCTTCGCCCACACCACCTCCACCACCACCACAGTTTAATATGGCAAGCACGATAAAGTTGCTAGTGTTCAAAGGAGTAGGGAATGAAGATCCGGACTAGTTTTGGATCCTGGTAAGGGCTGTATGGGAAGCATAAGGAGTCATGGATGACAATATAAAGAAAGTAATGTTGGTTAGCACTTTACAGGATCACGCACTGACTTGGTACATTAAGCATTCCAATGACAATCCGAACACAGGGATCGCAGATATCCAAGCTATGCTAAACAAGGAATTTAGCAAGCAAAAATCAAAGACACAAACGATCATTAGATTTAAGGAAATCATGATGCTTCCAGGCGAGACCCCCTAGGAGCTGGATCAGAGACTCAAGTGTACAACTCATAAAGCCATATGACCTTGATCGATGGGCAACATTGTGCATGGTTCGTAGCATCACTAACGCCACATCTAAGGAATGCATTGTCACAACAGAGGCTAACCACTCAGGCTGAGGCCTTGGAGATCGCAATGAGACTGCATGAGAACTTGATACAAGACCCTAACCTGGGAGTTTAACAAATCCACGTGCAGTTGAAAAACTTGTGCATTGAGATGCAAAGTTTGAAACAAGATAGGACGGATCACCCAGAAGCACGTGAGGAGGTATGGTGCATAAAGTGCAAAGGCTAGGGACATGACAAGGACCATTGTCCAGTCTTCATGAACTACCTGGTGTTGAGGTATAAAAGGTGTCTTTTTAACTCCTATTTATCCTACATTAATTATCAATCTAGGTACAATTTTCTATTCCAAGAGTGTACTCAGTCTGAGGCGACAATTTAATCCAGGAATAATGTTTTCCAATTTTTAGTACAGTGCTTCAAAAACAAGAGTAAACAGATGCTTGAAATAACACCTACTTGCAATTAAAAGAAACTCAATGCTCTAAAACTAAATCATTCACTTAAGACATTAACAACAATTATCAGTCAAGGATGCAGTAGCAATAAATCTTTCCTTTGTCAACTGATGTAAATGAAATCAAACATAAACAAGATCCTAAATCTGAGAACTCAGACAGTAATAGCCAATGTTCTTTACAGTTGTTGATCTCACATTCCACACTAAAGTGACTGACTAGGAATGACAGAGAATTAAATCAACAATGCTACTACTAGAAAATGGAATAAATACGCTAACTTGTAATGATGCTAAAAGGCAAAACCAAACACTTGCAGAAAAGAAATGAACAACAATGATATTTAGTAGAAATGAACAACAATGCGTAATGAACAGCAAAGTCAGTTTACTGGAATGAATAGCAAATCTTTATAATTGAAATGATCAGCAGAACAATATATTTTGTAGAGAGTAATAATCTTATTATGATGAAAAGGAATGACAACGCGATTTAGTTACAACATATCCAATAAAACAATTCATAAAATCTTGAAACAAGGAATAGTAAAGCAATGTGATTCAAATAAATAGAAATCAAACCAAACCATCACACGACTGTGATTGTACAGTAATGGTACAGAATAGCAAGTGGATCCACTAGGGTCGGGCCCTTAGCTGCTAGTGAAGAACCACTAGTCTACTTCAGTATAAAGGAATGGAACAACAACCAACTTATGTATTAATCATATAAAAAAATGTTTACAGCCAATCGTACTCTGTTTTAATCAACGAGAGTCGATGATCAAAGAAAATACAATAGTAAGTTCTAAATAACGATGATAAATGATAGACCCCTAAGCTTTACAAGCACTGTCCCTTTTATAATGGCCAGGTAGATAAAACAAGAAATAATAGATAGACTATAAAACGGCGATCCCTTAGGATCAAGAGATCCTAAGGGATATGCTCCATCTTCTAAGTCCAGTCAACCATTTGTCTTCTTGCGCTGATGCTGTGATTTTCCATTCTTATCCTTAACTATGTGCTTTGATCTTGATCTACTTGTCTGGATACGGCTTCCTGGTGAAGGAACAACAATTACTTTGTTTTGTCTTTTCCTTCAAAATGGTAGTTTTCCATTTCTTCTATTTCCTACATGGAAAAAGACAATGCTTAACTAATTTGCAATAATCAATAACTCCTTAGTTTTCGCTACAATTCTTTGATATATTACCATATTAGAATATAAAGGAGTTATGATTAATGAAAAATATAAGGAAATAAATGGAAAATTCATACCTTTTCCATAGCTCAACACACCCCCCTGCTTACCCTTTTTCATGGCCTCATGAAAACCATGTAATTTGTATGCAAAGAAGTCAAAGAATAGGCTGGAGAGGGAATGTCATGTATTGGTCTAAAACCATGATTTGTATCTAAGACTTCAAAGATGGGCTCTGTTTTCCCTTTAGGCAACTCATATATGGCCTTGTACCCTTCTGCAGGATACCAGATAATAGGACTTCAAAACCTGCAACCAAGCCAATATGGGCATCCCCTCAAAATGAGATTGCCATAGGTAACTAGGTGATCTTCGGCTAACTTGAAGTTTTTGTAATTGAATGGTTCTCTATCTTGTATATTTCAATTAGTAGTGTTCCATCTGAATTTAGCTGCTGCCAAGGAATTGTCTTTGATAGAGAAGAAATATTCTACCCCTTGCTGGACAATTTCTTTATGGATGGGTCCCAAGGTCTGGATCACCCCCTCCTTTTTCATTAGGCTTTTATGTTTAGCCAACAGTTGTAATGGGTTTTTCAGTTCACCCCTAACCCAAAGGTCTAGCCCATTTTCTTGTCTTTGAAAAGTGTTATGGGCCTTGATCCACTTTAACTGGTTAACAACAAACGAAATAAATGCTTGAAACTGTACATCACCTACAAAAGGACTGGGATTCTTCTCCATTTCCTCCTTCAATGTGAAATTATAAATAAAACTCACAGAGTAATCGTTGGACTTTTACTCCATGGTGTTTATAGCAATCTATAAAATCATCAACAATTTTAATTCTATAGATTTCCCTGCCTTAACAGCCTTAATTTTTAACTGTAAATATCTTTCTAGCAGAATAAAGCATAGTTTTTGGTAGGTGACCTACATGCTAGAACATTTGTATATAAATAACAGAGAGTATCCATTTGACTCCTGATTGTTTTTAGACTGTTCTTTACCTCTTCAACTTTTTCTTCTGTGCTTCGATATTTATTGAAGGCTTCGTTCTCATTCATTGATGCTCCTTAATTGTTGTTGTAATTCTTGGTATTTCTTCTGAGGAATAGTCTCTTCCTCAAGCTTCTTTATAGTTTGTTGAGCTTGTGCCATATCCTCTTGGAGTTTTGCTACACCGGTGTTGTTTTCCATCGAAATCTCTTTGGGTTGAAGATCTATCTGGGTACTCTTATTACAATCCTAAGTGCCTATAATCTGTGGCTCTTTATCATGGAATATCTGGGTGGCCATATTGCTGGAGGATAGTGCCTTCATTTGAACATCTTTATTGCAGACATGTGCATTTTCCATTTGGCAAGCTACGTCTGTAATAGCTGCATGTTGTTCCTTACTGTTTTGAATGAATATAGGCTCGGTTTGAGTCTTTGTGGCCCTTGTATCATGGGTTTCAGTTTGTATGGCTGCATCCACTATTTTCGGGGTTCTTTTTTATATTTTCCCCCTTTTCAATGCTCTTATCTTTCGTCTAAGTTGTTTCACTAAATTTTGTAGCTTTGTTGTTCCTTTCATAGCCTCTTAATTTCGCTCTTCTTTTTCTTAGGAGGAACAACTGTTTCCTTAACTGTTTCTATTCTTTTCGGGCTTTGCTGCTCAGCTGGATTTTGTTCTTCAAGGGTTGTGCCTTTGCCCTGGCTAGTTTCCATATCCTCTGTTTGGAGCATCTCTTCAATGTTTGCATTATCCAGACTAGGTTCCTTTAGAGAAGTAACCCTAGCTTGGTCTGCCACTTCCTGAGTGGCTTCTGCTCCTGCTTCTTCCTCCTCATCTATTTCCTCTAATGTATTCTTTCCATGGGCAGGGTGTTCCTGTGATTGCTCTACCTCAGTATTGAGGTTGAGCAGACTCTAAGGCTGAATATACTCACTCATATTGGCCAAAATCTGGGCCAATTCATTCTCCTACAATGGGTTTCATGGTGGACTTGCGCTGGGGGTTAAGGGAAGTTCGGCTTCCTCCCTCTCTTCTTCACTAGTGTGTTCATTTTTTTCTTCCAATTCTAATTCTTGGTTATCTTTTCCTTCGGGTTGCTCACTTTCAGAACTATGTAATTCTAAGGGTTGGTTGCTGCTAACTTGGAGGTTCTCAAACATTCCCCTACCCATTCTTAATTTGGAGGGGTGTATGCGTTTTTGAGGTTTGTTTGCTGTGTTGGTGGTTCTTTTTCTTTTTGGGACTGGTAAAGCTAGTCCCCTATCTATAGAAAACACCAATTCTTCCCAGCTGGTCTGTTGTTGAGCAAGGTTATAACTTACTATAAATCAAATTAAACAATGGTGGCTCACTATAGTACCTATATGACAAGATTTCTTTATGCTCTGAGCAGCATTATGCAATAAAAAATTTAAATATGCAGGCAAATTTACAACACATTTATGTTTTAGTACTGATAATAATTTGAGGTGGCGTGGTCTTACCACATCCTTTCTCCCGTCGCATGTAATGTAGCTCTACACTACCCTAACTAGTTTTGTCCATGGTTCTCCCAAAGATGAAGGCTGGAATCCTTTTCCTTTAACGATTAGGTTCTGTCCCTCGTCCCGGAAGGTGGCCATGGCATCTTGAAGTCTCAATTTCTTATGTGTCCATATGGGTCCAACTGCTGGTAGTCCAGATACCTCTGCAATTACTGTATCTGTCACTGTTATTCGCCTTCCTCTTACTATGGAGTGATCATCTTGCAAATTCTACAAATATTCGATAGCCACAACTTCATGGGGCTGCTGTAGTCGTGTAAAATAGGTGATCCATCCTGCTCTTCCCAAAATTTCTCGTGCAGCGTTGGAAATTGTTAGTACCTATGGCTCGCTGCGTATTGATCGACCTCCCATATCGTCTAAGTTCTGCACACTGTTAATTTTACACAGCAATACATAGAGATAACAATGGAACATCAAACTGTGCATATCGGATAATATCCCTTTTTTTAACATCAATACTGTTAAAACTTGCTATTAAGGGATCTGTTGAAGTCTAGTAACTCCGAATAGGAAACTAACACATATGCAGGAGTATTTTGGAAATCACCCATGCCCCCCTGAAATGTGATAGGTCGCCCTCGACCGATTAAATGGAGGAGCAACGTACTAGACGAAAATCGTACAATATAAAAAAAAGGAAAGGTTTACATATTTATGGCAAGATCACAAAAAGTATCGAGTTGCTGAAATCAAGACTTATGATGAAAATCGTGAATAGATATGGAGATGCTATGGAATGATGTGAAAAAGGGAGAAGGACAGCTGATGTAGGTAAAATGCTTATGCGGTCCTCATCCCACCGAAACCATTCTGATTGATTTTTGAAACGATATTTCATGCATAAAAGGTTCAAAAGGAGTTGGGAACATAACCTCTTTTGAAATAAAGATGGGGACCCTTTCTATAAAATTTTTGGCTAGATGCCTTTTAGGATTTTTATTAAGTTGATTATCCTACGATTTTGTTAATTTTTTAGATTCATGTTTTGATTGCTTTGTTAAAATCGATTTTTTATAAGCTTTCAATTGATGCTTGTTTTACCTCATTTGGTCAACTGGTTTATAAATAGTACTCTTTTGAGGTCTAATCATTTATGTAGCCTGGGTTAAATGCATAAAATGTACAATATCCATTTTTGTAATTAATTAGTTCAATAATGCATTTATTTTAAATATTAAACCCTAATTACTTATTACTAACATTTTTCATTTTTTTTACTTATACAACCAAATCATAAACCATGATTTCAGTTATTTATTTCAATTTTCTATTTTCAAATAAATTACTAATCTTGAAAACTCAAAATGTTAAAGTGATTGTAATTTATTTTTATTTATTTTTATCAAAGTAAGTATAGTTTAGAAAAATATATTGTAGATAATGTCATAATTTAATTAAACATCATTAAAATTAAACCAAAATAAAAATTGATATTTAATATTAAATCTTAAATTATATTATTATATAAATATAATTAATTAAATTAAATTAAAATTATATATATACATATATATTAATTATAATAATAATAATAAATTTATTACATCGGATCACAAAATCACATCGCAAGTTTTCAATTGATACATTTTTAAAATCTTCGATAACCCTCACCTCCCGATCTGCCGATTGTGAAGGAGTCAAAGGGCTTGGGGCATTGACCATAGTCTTCACAACACTTATCGTTTTGTTTAAGTTTAGAAGGTCACTCATACAAATGAGTGAAGGAATGAATAAAGGGTAGAGTAGTTATAATATAATTAAGATTTAATATTTAATATTTAAAATAATTAATTTTAAATTAATTAATAAATAAAATATAATCTAAATTATAAATAGTTATTAATTAGATTAATTGTGTTTATAAAATAGTTAATTATATATTAGTTAGTTAGATTAATTTCGGTAAAATCACATAAAAAAATCATTTGTCCACGTGTTTCGAACCAACCGTGGTTCATCGTTGATGCAGGCGCATGCCACTCAGACAAAAAAAAGCTGGCAGTTTCTATGTTTTCTAGTTTAAAAATAGGATAAAAATAAAACATGTTATTTTTAAAAAAAAAGTAGGATAAGATGAAGAATAAAACTTGCTATCTTTTCATAAGATAGCCAAATTGTAAAAAAACCTTAATTTACCTTGTAAAAGGCTGTAAAAAGTTGCTTTTGTAAGAGGAAAAATTATCTATATAGATAAAAAAAGGAAAAAGATGTTAAATTTAGCCGCCAAGGAGGAAGATTCCTCTCATGTAGAATTCCAGAATTAGAAATTTATTGTATGCATGAACAGTAGGAAGAAAGGATTCAAGGGGCGGCTCTTCAATGTAAGAAAAACATCGCCTTGAATAAGGTAGAGGGCGCATTCTGTATAGCTAAGTAATGATGAAATGGCTGTGATATAGTTCTGCGCGGCCAATATATATAAACTGTTGGTTTTATTAATAGAAAAACAGTGTTTAAATATTACGCGGATGTGTCTCCTGTGTATGGCGGATGTGGTTACTATATAACTGTTATGCAATAAACACTGTTTTGGGCAGAAATCGGAACAGAGAACTGTAGTATAGCGGAAGCGTGGATCTAAAGCATAGAACTGTGTATTTAATTACACGACTGTGGTAATCGCTGTCATAATTTAAAAACAGTGAATTGTGGAATCATTAAACGGGAGTGAACTGTGGAATCATTGCGCGCATCCATAAAAGAGTGAAGGCTGTTTATTGGTATAATTGTTACACACATTATAACATGGCTCGTTGAGAATACGTATGAATATTAAATTTGCTGTATGCGTATTAATTTTTGTCTTGCAGTCTATACACATATATCATTTGTATTATTAAGGTTTCAAGGCTGTGGTGCACATTCATAAATATTGTATGCAGTATTATCTTGTATTGTTAATGCCTGAAAGTGCTGTGCGCATAATAGCATATGGACAGCCATTTCACAGCTGTTGATACGTTATAATTTGGTTCACAATTGTCGTGGCATATATATACATACATGTGCAGTGCGTGCATGGTAACAAAGAAGAGGTTCATCCACAGTTCAGTAGAAAGGGACCAGATTCCAAGTTGAATTGAAATCCACCAGAGGAAGTGTAGGAAGTGTTGATTTAATGACTGATGACCTCAGAGAATTTACTAGAGACGGAGACGAAGAAATAGAAGATATTTCAAGTAAACTAGGAAGACTGTCATTAGAGCCACGAAGCGGTCCATCATTAGTGGTATCAGAGCCAGCCACAGACATAGAGTTGAATCTCAGGAGCAAGAGAAGGATGGCTTTCAGGGTTGGAAGAGGACGAGGACGTGGACGTGGTGGAAGAGGACGGCATGCTGAGAATGTCGAATTGAGGGAAGAAATAGAGGAGCTGCGAGCTAGATTGGATGCGTTAATCTCCGGCAGGAACATAGATGATGGAGACGTGAGTGAACCCGAAGTTGAAGCTACTGAGGAGGAAGCGATAGATATTTCTCCTGAGATGAAGCTCTTTCAGTCAGTGATGAAATCCACAGCCAGACCATGGAACCAGTTAGTACCAGTATATCAAGGAGGATTAAATCCAGAAGAACTCATCGACTGGATTAACAACATGGAGAAATTCTTCGATTATGAAGAATTGGAAGATGAGAAGAAGGTAAAGTTTGCTGTCACCAAACTAAAAGGCCATGCAGCGCTCTGGTGGGACGGTGTGCAGGCGGAAAGGAGGAGACTGGGTAAGCAGCCAATCAAGAATTGGAGCAGAATGGTAGCGAAGTTAAAAGGTAAGTTTTTGCCCAGTAACTATCAGCAAACATTATTTAGGCAAATGCAAAATCTTAGGCAGAGAGCCTTAACAGTGAAGGAATATACAGAAGAATTCTATAAGGTGAGCATAAGAGCTGGGGAAGCCCAGAATATAGATGAGAGGGTGGCAAGATATATGAATGGCCTCAGAATGGACATTCAGGATGAGATAAGTTTACTGTCTCCCAAAACAGTAGAGGAAGCCTATCAGATAGCACTGAAGGCTGAAGAAAAACTCATGAGGAAGCAGTCTGCCCGAGGGAGAGGGACTTTCAGAGGAAAGGAAAGTCAAGGTGGTAGTGGAAGATCTACAGCACCTGCAGAAGGAGCTAGCAGTAGCTCAACCGAGCATGCATCCACAGGAGGTGTTTACAAAACCCCACTGTGCGCATGTTGTCTGTTAAATTATAATTGAATACCTGTAAGTAAATTGGAATGGTGCGTACGCTGTCAGTTAGTTCATAATTGTATGCCTGCAAACATCAATTTGAAGCGGTGTCAATTCTGTGTATTGGTGCATATACTGTCAATTGTATATTTGAATGCCTGTAGAATTTAAATGGAAGGCTGTGGCGGGTCTATTGGAATTTAAATACAGTGCGTAATTGCGTAAATTACACTTGGTGTTTGTATGAATTATAAAAAGTGTTTAAAAGCTGTGCGCCCATTCATATATTATGTGGTAATGCGTTCAACGCTTGTATAGCATAGCGTTGGGGTCATATATTGCAGTGCGTTCAAAGGTTTATGCTAACACATATACTCTAGTTTCGTTCAATAGAACAGTGAACAGATGTTAATGTGGCAGCCAGGCGGAATTATGGTAAAATTGTGACAGCTATTATAAGCATTCACCTATTGCACAAAGTTGAGAATTAATGACTGATGATCTCCCGGAATTGACGAAATGATGGGATGAGATTTTGGGGTTTAACCAAAATCCCAATTCCCAATAATTCAAAAAGATGAAACCACTTCTAATTGCTCCTCTCCAGAAACTGATCTATCTTGCGCTGCACGCTGGCTAAACAATCACATAAACAAAAACATGATATAAACCAAACGCCAAAGTACCTTTCGCGGTATCACTGTACGCAATAGCTGAGATTTTATAATTCCACTTGGCCAGAACTCAAGATAAAATTTAGGACTTCTCAAAATAACAGAGCTAAAGTAGAAGAGATTCTGGCTCCCCTGCGTTTACTGTCAGTGCATACAGCAATCACAATTAAACGATATTAACATACTTATAAAACACATAAGCGTATATAATTAACACAGAACATGAATACACTTTATTATATATTTACGGAACAGTTACAAAATTAAGGCATTTCAGCCTTAAAAACGAGCTCACGCTCGGCTACATCTAGCTCACTCACAAATTTCCTCACAAATAAGATATCCCTACACCCCTATGGTATTACAATTATATAAGAATTTTAGGAAGGATCAACCCTATCTTCTCCTTATTTTCTCCACAAAAGCTTCATGCATGCACTGTTTAAATCTGCTTTATCCTTTTTAAATCTACTTTTCTGCTTTAAATTAAGCTTTTCTTTTGTTCTGATCCTGTGGTCCAGTTTGCTTGCTTTGTTGCTGGTTGCTCCCGCATCACTATTTATTGAAGATATTATTTTATATTGATATCATCTAATTTTCATTCTTATATTAAAGTATAAATATTAATATAAATTAAATATAACTTTTATTATTTAAGATATTTTTATATTGATATCAATTTAATTTTCATTTTTATATTTTAAAATACAATATTATTTTATCTTATATCAATCTTAATTTCTTTCTTATATTAAAATGTAAAACTTTGCATTGTTATTTTTATTTAATATCTAATAATAATAAATCATCTATGATCTATATGGCACAAAACATATGCTCATAAACTTATAATTGTTCATAACCTCATTTTTAATTTACAAATAGTAATTTAATATTTTCATCACCATATTAAACTCTGATTAATTTTTATATTAAGGAAAAGCTAGTTTATAACCTCAATCTATTTTCATTATATATTAATGTAAGCTTATTGTTGCAAGAGCGCATTTCCAAATCGTATGTACTATTTTATTAGCTGTCTTTCTTTATTAATTATATTTTATAAAATGAATTAATAATTTTATTTTTCTTATAATTTATTTTTTTTAATCTGTAAAGATTCACCATTTAGTTGATTCGTTTTTTCAATGGACCAAATCTGTTAAAATTAAAGTTTTATGGTCAATAGGTTAGGTTTATTTATGATGCAGGAGTACCTAGCAACAAAGCAAGCAAGTGTAGACCAGAGGATCAAAATAGAGAAAAGCTTGTTTTAAAGGAGAAAAGCAAATTTAAAGCGGATAATTTAAAGCAGATAAGATAAGATGGATACAGCCATGCATGCTTTTTGGAGAGCTTTCATTGTAGAAAAGCTAAGAGAAAATCTTATCAATTCTTCTTAATGCATCTTATATAAATGTAATATGATAGGGTGTGAGGGATATATCTTATTTTTGTGAAGGAATTTGTGGGTGAAAATGTAGTGAGTGTGAGCTCTTCTCTAAGGCTGAAACGCCTTAGCCTGTAAACGTTTTGTGTAATAGATAAACCTAGTTTCAGTATTGTTTGTATACCCTGCATGTTAACTTATAGATTTGTTTTTGGATGGTTGAATAAATAAAGATTTGAAGGTGCTTCAAAATGGCGGCTCGTACACTGTGTGTTGTTTTATGGATATATGCCTGTAGAATTAAATTGAGAGTTGTGCGCACAGTTCATTGTTTTTGATGGATGAATAGACAGCTATGGACGGGCTTTAGTGCAGCTGTGCTGTGCTGTCCCTTAATTTGGTTATGCGAAAAAAACACTGTGGCATTTAAATTTGGGACGCGATAGTAATCAACGTGACCGTGGCAATTAAAATAAACCGTATACTGTGCGTTGTTCAACAATGTTTCAATACGCTGCACTATAATTTAGATGGTGTTTATTTATTAATGAAAAATGGTTTGAGTTGTGTGTTTAATTGCCAAGCTGTGCGCTGTTGGCATAATTCATGTATTATGAGGTTACAAAAGTTCTCATAACGCTGTGCGTTCAACGGTGTGCTATAATGCGTGTGCCTTCAAAACAATTCTGTGCGCATAATTTCTTGCGAGGATTGAAGATTTTTAAAGAATTTGGGATTTTGGCCAACCCCCAAAATCTTATTTTCATTAATCAATTAGGTGGAATTATAATGTGTAACAATATTTTTATCAATTAAGTAGAATTATAATGTGTAACAATATTTTTATTAAAGTTGGAAAAAATTAACAAGAAAAAAATTAAGAAAAGTTTTTCGTAAAAATCATATAAGAGAAATTTTTGGCTAAAATGTTTTGAACCAAAAAGCGTGGTTCATCATCAAGACCAATGAAGAGGTAGACACTCTTAAACCAATAAGTATGGTTCATCATAAAAAAAAATAAAAAAATTTGATTTTATCAACTTATTTATTTATCCCATTTTCATTAACAACCTAAAATATACTTTAAATAAATTTTAATGCATATTTTTCAATCATTAACTTTACAACAACAACCCATCCTAGAAGTGTTTATTTGATGACATCTTTTTTATGCTTAGCAACAACAACTAGGGTTTAACCTTAGCCATTTCAAGTAGATTTGAGCTTGATCAAGGTGATTTTTTCTAGTGTTTTAGAACCCTCATTAACCATGGAATGATTTTCTTCCAATTTTATTGGTGTTTAGAGCCTTTAGAAAACTCAAATTGGACCCTCCACCCCTTTGGAGGGTCATTGATGTATTCCTCCTTTGGATTTTTTTGCAATAAATGTAGTTATTATTTTAGGGATTTGAACAACAAAGATGTTGATGCTAGTGCATAGATGGAGCACAAAATTTGATGAATACTGGACCAAAAGCTTGATAATGTGATGGGATGATCACATGGTAATGATGGGAGAAATTTTAAATTTTTTTATTGATATTTACATTAGGAAGTGAGCTTGTTTTTAGAATAAGTTGGAGGAAATATTTGCTAATGTAAACAATTTCAATTTCCCTAATTTTGTGAGAAGGGGAACAAATCATCTCTTGTGACTCTTGGTTGTCCCATGTTGGCTTTCTTTTTAAAGGAAAGAGTGTTTGAGAAGAAGATGGAGCAAGTAGAGAAGAGGAAGGGAAGAGAAGATCTTGAGAGAGGAGAAGAGAGAGGGAGAGAAGAGAGGAACTCGTTCCTCTGTGCAACTATAGTACTTAGATTGTAAATCACAACACTTTCCATCCATGTGAACCAAAAGTGGATTTCTGTGTGAATGGCAAAGGGGACCGTAAGTTCTTGTTGTTTGAATGAATCAAAATAGGGTGTTTGAAGCAAATTGCTATCTTATTATGAACTATGTTTAATTGTGGTTTGATTCATGTGTATTTCTTATCTTTGCATTTTTGTTCTTATTCCATCAAGTTATATTAAGAATGTTGAAGCCTCTATATAAATGGTGTGTTGCTCAAAATAGAAATGGATAATTTCATTTCATACTCAACATTTAGTTATATATTATTTATATATATATATATATATATATATATATATATATAGAACCAACATAAGCTATTTAACTCTAGATTTATTAAGTGGTAAGAGAGATAAAAACTCTTCAAATTTTACAATTTAAGAAATTTGATCTCTTGACATGTGATAAATCCAGAATTAAGATAAATCTATACTAGTTTATTTTCAAACAAGTTAATCTTCTTATTATTATCTCCCTTAAATTAAAAAGATAATTATTACTAACTTTATACCCAAAATGTTTATGAATAAAATGACAAGTAAATAATATAATATAAGAAAAGGAAAAATATATATGAAGAATCTCTATTAAAATATATATACTAGCAATTGCACCAGATGTTGCAAAAGAAAGACCGTAAGGCATAAACTCAAGAAACATTGTGATATTTAAAGAATCATTGAAGATGAATATTAGTAAACGAAATGTCTTTCAAAAGTAGAAGATAAAGAGAAAGCACTTACATAATACCAAATTGACAGATTTTCCAACATATATTGCCTCTTAATCTTCAAAGATGGTCTTTCAAGTTCCAATAGAAAATATTTGATAGATTTAAAAAAAATACAGGTAGTAGATGACATCAGATAAGCTAAATAAAATAATGTCAATTCATAAAGAATATGACGACTATCTTTCCAAATATAAATTTGCATCACAACCTCACAAGTTTAAGACATCATCGCATAATAGATGAAAATGAGCCAAACATTAGGTCCCAATTATTCATAAGTTTTGGTGTAAAATATACAACTTCGAAAAGATCAAAATTCATCATTTTCACGAAGTGCCAACATATCGCATTTCATTGACCAGAAAGTTGCAATCATCACAATGTAAAACCCATTCGCCCTAGGCTGAAAGAACCAAACCAATATTGTAGAATAAATAGCACGACATTTATCCTCAGTGTTTATTTAATCAGGAGTTTCTGATGTACCTCAATAATGATCAGATAAAATTAGATTGCAAGATGATATTTCCTTTCTCCTAGATAAGGAATAAAGAAGAATGGACAGATCAGAATGCACACTCTCATGGTGGAAGCACATCTAGATTATAACCTTTCAAAAGTTCATTATTTACATGCAGTTGGAAATCTTAAATAGAGCACCCACATAGGAATTTTTAGAGAAGGAATGGATCAAGTCCAAGAAAATGTGTCTATGTGTAAACACAATGAAAAGAACATATGCCACTTACTGATATTTTGTCCTTACTAAAGGGAAGTCTGGACTGAAATGGATGGTTTGACAAGGATAAAGGACTATGGACAAGAAGGTTATGCTGAAGAGTGCTTTAAAAAGTGGTAGCGAAACTTGGATCTCAAAGATGTCAAAGGCCTTCCTCTAATAGTATCATGGGGAATCTGGAAAGATAAAATTGTTGAAATCTTTGAAGACAAGTATAACTCTTTTTCAATGTGCCTTCCAAGACTAGTCAATCTTCTCAAACTTCAAATCTTTTTCATCAACACCTACACAGAAAAAGTTGATTCGTGCTTCTATGGACAAATCTAGAACATCGGGATTATTTTAATGGATCTAGTCAAGGTACCCAAAAAATGAGGAGCCAGAGGTATTCTCTATCTCAAATTATCAATAAATTTCACTGTATCATATTTAAAATAGATTTAGGTGAGGATCAAATAACTACACTAAGATTATTGCCCTAACAATACTCTTAAAACTAGCAACCCACAGTGGCATTTAAAAAATATAAGTGTTTGGTGACCCATTGTTGTTAGATAATGTACCCCAGGTCATATTCTACTAGGTCAGAGCACACATGGAAGATCTGGGCACCTTCTATTGCAACAACATTACACAAATCCATGCAGCATTAGAATCTGAATAGCATAATGATTTGTAGGTGAGAATGCATCAATAAATAGACAATAAGGGCACATAAAAAATTTTAGTATTCAGGTAGTAAGGGCACATGCATGGATGTATGCAACAACCATAAATAGAATAGGATAAGTTTATCATTAGACTTCAGGTTAAAGATAAAGTGCTAAAGTTAGATGAGGCGGTTCTGTTTTATTTTTCGTAGTCTTTTTGAATTCATTTTTTAGTAGTTAGATAGAGTGCCGATCCAAATATCTATGTAATATATCTATTTTTATGAACCCTAGGTGTCACTTATAAGAGAGAGTGAGAGTATGGATCAAAGTCGAAATCAATCACAATGTCAGACCCATTTTCCCTGGGCTGAAAGAACCAAACCAATATTGTAGAATAAATAGAATGGTATTTACCCTCAGTGTTTATTTAATCAGGAGTTTCTGATGTACCCTAATAGAAACAAATAAAATTGGTTTGCAAGATGGATGTTTCCTTTCTCCTGGATAAGTAATAAAGAAGAATGGATAGACCAAAATGCAAACTCTCATGGTGGAAGCACATCTAGATCATAATCTTTCAAAAGTTCATTATTTACATGTAGTTGGGAATCTTCAATAGAGCATCCACATAGGAATTTCTTTAGAGAAGGAATGGATCAAGTCCAAGAAAATGTGTCTATTTGTAAAAGAGGTGAAAAGAACATAGGCCACTTACTAATATTATGTCCTTACTAAAGGGAAGTCTGGACTGAAATGGATGGTTTGACAAGGATAAATGACTATGGAGAAGGAGGTTATGTTGAAGAGTGTTTTAAAAAGTGGCAGAGAAATTAGATCTCAAAGACCTCAAAGGCCTTCCTCTAATAGTATCATGGGGAATATGGATAGATAGAAATGTTGAAATCTTTAAAGACATGTATATAACTCTTTTTCAATGTGCCTTCCAAGGTCAATCAATCTTCTCAAACTTCAAATATTTTTCATCAACCCCTACACAGAAAAAGATGATTCTTGCTCCTATGAACAAATCTGGAACGTGGGGATTACTTTGATGGATCTAGTCAAGGTACCCCAAAAAAAGGGAGCCAAAGGTGTTCTCTATCTCAAATTCTCAATAATAACTCCCACTGTATCAGATTTAAAATATATTTAGGTGAGGATCAAATAACTAAACCAATCTTATTTCCCTAACAATACTCTTAAAACTATCAGCCCACAATGGCATTAAAAAAATAAATGTGTTTGGTGAGTCATTGTTGTTAGATAGTGTACCCCAGATCATCTTCTACTAGGTTGGAGCACACATGGAAGATCTGGGCACCTTCTATTACAACAACATTACAGAAATCCATGCAGCATTAAATTGCAAACAACATAATGATATGTAGGTGAGAATGCAATAATAAATAAACAGTAAGGGCACATCACAAGTTTTAGTATTCTAGTAGTAAGGGCACATGCATGCATGTATGCACCAACCATAAATAGAATAGGATAAGTTTATTATTAGACTTCAAGTTAAAGATAAAGTGCTGAAGCTAGATGAGGTAATTTTGTTTTATTTTCACAGTCTTTTTGAATTCATTTTTTATCAGTTAGATAGAGTGCAAATCCATATATCTAAGCAATATATCTATTTTTAAGAACCCTAGGTGTCACTTATAAGAAGGAGTGAGAGTATGGATCTGTAATAGGGTTAGTTTTATTTCTTACAAAAAATCCTTTCTAGCAGATTTGTATTCAACAGTTTTGGAATAACAGTAACAGGGGCTTTTTACATTGATCTATGTGTTCCAATGTATGTATTTCAACTGTGTTTATAGATTATAGTGAGATTTAGATTATAGTTTTGATTAGCCTTTGAATTTAGACAATGTTAGTTTCCATTAGAAGAATAATCTGTTTACAATGCGTTAGACAAATTCATAATGGTATTAGAGGTGTTTGCTGAAACCTTCTAAAAATCCTTGAATAGATAGTAGGACTGCTACCTATGAAAGGGAGATGTCACAAGGCTCCAGGGATTAGATGCTGTAATCCATGCTTAAGAAAAGCATAGTGAAGTTGTGATCAGGTTGTCGGGTTCTTTATTAGGTTGCTGATTTGTTTTAACTTTTGTTTAGGTGATATTCCAATGTAGAAGTATGGGTACAGTCAATATCAAATACAATGACAGATTGGAAGGTCCCTCTTAACTTCATCCCTTGGAGGTCTCACGTAACCAGCCTAGATCCATATTAACTCTAAATCTACCAGGCACTGGGAGGGATCAAATCTCTTTTCACTCTTAAAGAGGTTTGTACCTCAAGAGATTCGATCCCTCTCAACACTTGATAAATATGGATTTAAGATGGATCATGACCATGGAGGTAGAAGAGCTTGGTATCCCAAAAACAGATATGCAGAAATAAAAAAGATCATGAAAAGCAGATTTAGATCAGTAATATTTTGGAGGTGCAAAGGGTGCCTATTTACCTTCAAGTTCAGTGAGAAAGTGTAGATGGCTAATCTAGGCATTACCAGAGGGAACATAGTAAGTTGGTGCTCCAACTACTTCCTTTAAAGTAAGCTACCCTCGTGAAAGGTTCCCTAGTTATGTTGCATTGATTTATTCCATTATTGAAACAAAACCTTCTAGTAACAAAGAGGTAGTAAGGAATAAAGTACTACAAAATGCTATGATGGTGGAATACATCTCCTCATAAAGAATGATGGGTAGGAGGTAGTACCTAGACTAATGTGGAAGTTAGTGTTTGGCTCTAGGCTATTTTACAAGGTTAAGCATACAATAGATAACAACATAGAAAAATGCAAAGCTCGGTTTGTGGCTATAAGGTTCTCCCATTAAAAAGGAGTTGTGAGGAGACTTTTTCTCTTATTTCTAAATATACCTCTATCATATTTACTATGTCTTTCACAACGACCTTCTAGTGGATTTTATATCAAATTTATGTAACGACAACATTTCTTAATAGGTTGACTAAGGAGGTATATGAATAAACCAACCAAGAAGATTTTAGGTGAATAGACTTGAAACCTATATTTGCGAGTTGAAGAAGGCCCTTTATGGGTTGAAACAGGGACCATTTGCTTGGCACTCCAAGATCAATGAGTAACTTTCAGATTTGGGTTTCACCAAGATAAATGCAGATTCTAATTTTTACTATTTGGTCGATCATTCTAATTTGCTTGTTTTAGCCCTATATGTAGACAATATTACACTCACAGGAAGTTCAAAGAGATTCACAAAAAGGTTCAGGGAAAAATTGGCAAGAGAATTTTCCATGAAAGACATTGGCTTGATGCATTACTTGCTGGCTCTAGGGGTGTAGCAAAGTGCAGGTGAAGTGTTCCTTGGATAGAATAAGAATGTAATTGAAATTATTAGAAGATTTCAAATGATGGATTGCAAAACCATGACTACTCCCCTAGTATGCAATTGAAATTTTGAAGATATTTCAAATGATGTACTTCAAACCCATGAATACTCCCCTGTAGTAAATCTGTTGTACTTTGTTGATTCTAATTCATATTTGATGAGAATTTGTGTATAGGGAACTGATAGGTTTCATCTTGTACTTAGTTAACACAAGGCCTACCATTTGTTTTTCAGCCAACACTTTCAGTACATGGTGTAGCCTAGGCATGTTCATCAGGTTACCACAAAACAAAAGCTCTAATACTTGGAAGGGAGCATTGCATTTTGCACTGAGATATGTTAGTGATGGAGAGGTGGCATCGTGAGGTTTTCAAAATTATGATTGGGAAGATAGTGTTGGTGACACAAATAACACTTCAAGTTGCTCTTTCAGTTTAAGTTCGGCTACGGTTTCCTGGTTCAATTGTTAACAAAGTAAAAACTTATGCAACACTTAGTTAAACATAAGCAGGATATATGGCTACTAGTTCTTTTAGTTGTGAAACCAACTGGTTTTGGAAAGTTACTAACATAGTTGAAAAATCAAACTTTGGATGCTTTTGTAATAATCAAAATTATATCAAACTCTCTAAAATCCTAGTTTTTCATGATCAATCCAGACACACTGAGATCATATAGTATTTTATCATAGAAAAGAGTACATAAAGGAGCTATGGTTCTACATCACATTCCAACAAATTAGTAGGTACCTAGTATTTTGACTAAACCTTTGGCCAAAGGGAAGTTAAAGATGACTTGGATCAGTGGAGAACACTTTTCTTGATAAGAGGGACTGTTAAATATTCTTCCTTTGATCATCTTATACCGGGTTGAAGCACAAATGCAAAATATGGGTACCTTCTATTACAATGACATTACATAAAGCTATACAACGATAAATTTCATACAACATAATGTTCATATATGAACAATATGTGAGGATGAAACATAAAAAGGAATTGTGGGCATATTACTAATTTTAGTATTCCAACAATGAGTGTGCATGCATGAATCAATTATAGATAGAATAACATGAGTTTATCCTTACTCTTCATTTTAGAGATAAGGCACTAAAGTTATATGAGGCAGTTCTATTATATTTTTAACAGTCTTTGTAAATTCATTTTTGTATCTGGTAAATAGAGTGCAGATCCTACTTGTAGCATAATTTCTTGCATGGAGATCCCAAGATCTAAGACAAAGATATATTTTTGTAAATCTAGACACCCACTAAGATCTATAAGACAAAAGATTAGGGTACAAATTTGTATCAATATTAGAGAGTTTTAGTTTTATTTATGCTAAAAAAAAATTGCATATCAAATTTTCTAGCATCTTTTTATTCAATCATAATGGAATAACATTAGCAAGGGTTCTTGACAATGATCTACACGTTTTGTGTATGTTTTCTAACTATGTCTATTTATAGGCTCAAACGAGATTCAGATTATAGTTTCGATTAGCCTTTAAATTTAGACTATGCTAGTTTCCTGTGGGAGAAGAATCTATTTACCAAGTGTTACTAAATTTCACCAGTTGTTAGTAATTATTTGGATGAATGGAAGTAGTAGAAGATGAAATCAAACATTCTGTCCATTTTTATTTCAGAGTGCTTTGAACATGTCTACAAAGAATTAAATGGTGAAGCAAAAACTTTGAGGAAGGAAGGACTATAGCTCGCTGAGGGTTCAAGGTTATGGAGGGAAATCAAGAATTGTCATATCTTATGGGAACATATTTCTCCATCTCGAATGGGGAAATCTTATGACAGTTTGTTTTTTGAAGATGATCTGAGTACCTCAAAAGAAGATTTCTGAATTTTAGAGAATATATAGGACCCTTCAATCCATATCAATGCTTTCTGCAAGCTCAGAAAAGAATGTATATTTTTGTTCTGATATTTCTTGATGCTTCAAGCATTTACATAATGTATTCTTTATATTTATATGAAATACAAAATTAAAAAATTGAGGAAAAATATATCAATATCAATCGATATGTAAGCCAATAATTGCACCAAAAAAACACAGATCGAAAAAATATTGCAGTAGCAAAAGATGAAATCAGACATTCTATCAGTTTCCATCTCTTTCTTTGTAGGGAAGAATTTGAATCCTGGAGGCAAATGTAAGTCCTCTTCTGCATTTCTACTACCAATGCTTCTCAAGAGTCTCGATCCTTTGACCTACTACTTCCATTTTTAATGTTTATCCCCTGCTTTGCGTCTGATAAATATATTTCACTCCGTCTTGTGGTGCAAGACATTCGAACCAAAATAAATTACTCTTGAGCTGCCTTTCTTCCTTGCATGCCTATTAAGATTAGCAAGACAATATTTGTGCATGAGCCAATTAGTCTTTGAGCCTTTGGGTGCCTTCCCAACATAGAATACTAGAGCCTTCTTGACGCCTACTCTTTTCTTCCCTCCTTTAGAAGTGATGGGCTTATCAACACCAGTAACTTTTCAGTATCCAAAACTAGCCACCCTATTGGGCCTTGACCCATTTGGGTACTTTCTATCCCTGAGAGTGAAGAAGTACCATTCCTTCTCTCCAAATAGGGCTTTCTCTATAAACAAGAAAAGAATTGAACAAGCTCTTCAGTAAGCCTTGGATTCTTTTTATTTACACATTCTAGGAATTGGGCTATAAATCTTAGAGAGGAAAAATGAAAAATTACTTAGAAGCTGCCATGGATCATATTTGTAGAGGTCCACATTTGCGATTATTTGAATAGGGAGTGATTGCGAGGTCGCTTTCTTGCACAAGTAATGCACCACCAACGCTTCCTCTATAGGGAAGAATCTGAATCCTGGAGGCAAATGTAGGTCCGCTTCTACATTTCTACTGCCCATGCTTATCAGGAGTCTCGATCCTTTGACCTGCTACTACCTTTCTTAATGTTTATCCCCTGCCCCGTGTCTGATAAATATATTTCACTCTGTCTTGTGGTGCAAGCCATAAACAATCTTGCAAGTTTTTCAAAGGATGTCTGAGGCCATAGGGTAACAAATTGTAACTGACAAATAACAATTTTTAATCAATTTGATGGTAGAAACTATTTCTATTGTCTAACATCAAAATCAATAACTCACACCTTTACCGGTGGCATGAGAGGGGAGTTGGTCTCAGAGGGAAACACCTTACAATGTAATTATAAAAAAATTATATATATATTAAAAGTATAATTATATAATTAATTAATTATTAAATAAACTATAATCTATTTAAAATAATATTAACTACTTTGCACAGTTATTCTTATTTAATAATTTTTAATTTTCATTTACAATATAAAATCTAGTTAATTTTCTATTTGTTTAAAAAACTATTTTACATAGTAGTATTGACCTCAATCTCATTTTCATTCATATATTCAAATGCAAGTTTATTTTTTGCAGCGCATCTTCAAATCGAACTGTTACTATTTATTAAGCATGTATTTTTTTAAAAATTAATTTATACTTTTATTAAAATGAATTAATAATACAAAAATTAATTTTTTCTTATAAATTAATTTTTTCTAATCAGGCAAGATTCACCTTCACCAATTAAAGTTGATGATTTCAGTTGTCTTCCAATCGACCAAAATTTATAAAAATAGAGTTTTATGGTTTTATAAAGTTTTATGGTTAAAATTCTTATCAATTAGGTGAAATTATAATTCTTAACAATATTTTTATTAAAGTTGAAAAAAAAGAATAAAAAATTAAGAAAAGTCTTCTTGTAGAAATCACATAAGATAAATTTTTGGCTGGCCATGGCAAAGGCCTAAATAGAGAGCAATGTAGAGACCATAATTTCAAGTAATGACTATTTTTGAAAAATAATATTTAAATTATGATATTAAGTTTATTAATTTGTTAAAACAAATATTATTAAGTAACGACTATATTAAACGATAGTTTTTGAAAAATAATATTTAAATTAATTTATTAAAAATCAAATATTATTAAAAAAAGCTATTAATGGGAAATATTCGACAAATATAACTAACAAGAATAAAAAAGATTGATCTTATCCACTTATTTATTTATCCCATTTTTATTAACAACCTAAAATATTCTTTAAATAAATCTTAATTAATAATTTTCAATCATTGAGAATGAAAAAATAAGAGGAGAGCACAAGCGATGGTAGTGGGAGAAGCTAGGGTTTCTACGGATCCAATCTGACAAACCTGCAAACACACTAGACGAAGAAGGGACTGCAGTATAGGGTCTCAGCAGAACCACTTACAACAACCATGAGCAACATGAATGGGGGAGGCAGAGATCCCATCCTACCAGAATATCGCTGTAGGAGAATCGAGCCAGCACAGAGCATTCGATAACAATGGAAGATATAGAAAAGGAACGTCGATATTGGGAGCTAAATGACAAGCGGGTTTGGGAGGAAAATGTTTGCCGAGGGCAGCGAAGAAACAAAGATTTGTCATTCCAAACAATAAACTGGAGGAATATCAAAGATACATGAAGGATCACACTCTTATATGCAAGTTTATTGGGGCTTGGCCAACAGAGAAGGAGTTGATCAAATGGATCTAGCAACGGTGGCAACTGAAAGGGCACATTGATCTCAAGCTAGGGGCGAAAGGGTTCTTCTTAGTAATCTTCTCTAGCCTCCGAGATAAGGAGAAGGTATTTGTGGATGGGCCTTATTTATTTAACAATGTAGGCCTCTTCATCAGACATTGGGAGGAATTCTATAACTTAGATTAGGAAAATATTATGGCATCCCCAATCTCGGGTCAACTTTTCGGCCTACCAATGGATTTCTGGGATCCATAAATCTTGAAAGGGATAGGTAATTTTATTGAAACCTTTGTCAAAGTCGTAGAATTGATGAGAAAAGGAAGTTACACCTCTTATGCCAGAATCTATGTGTACATGAATATCACCGACTCGCTACCAGACTACATAGAACTGGAATACCATGATGAGATATGGAAACAAACCCTAGAATATGAGCATATCCCCTTTAGATGCTGTTGTTGCCCTGAATATGGCCATCTACATCGAGCTTGCTCGCTAAATAATAATGAGAACCCCATGGTGGAGAATAGGGCAAGAGAAACGATGACAAGAGAAGACGAAGAAGGCTTTCAGGGGTGCACAGGAGAAAAAGGAACCAAAGGCCGGCCTGCAACAAGAGAGAAAGCCAAAATGAGAAAGAGAAGTGAGCCCCTAACTGGTTTTTTGTTCTTCAAGAGGACAAAATGAGGGAGGTAATCCCTAACAATACCCATGGAGACGGAAAGCCTACAAAAGAAGGAGCCTAAAGGAAATAAGTCGAAAAGCAAGGAGGTAGTAGAAAACACACGAGAGGAGATCACAATGCAAATGATAGAGAAAAACCCAATGGAGATCGATAACTCGAAAGAAGATCTTAGGGCGAAATAACAAGCGATGAAATGTTTACTACAAGCATGGAGACACTTGGATGAATGCTTCATCCCAGAAGATCAGAAGCAACTCTACAAGGAAACTGTTCAACAATATAAAGTCAAACAGGTCTCAGCCATCATAGCCCAACCAGATCACTTAGGGTGTCAAGGTAGTCAAGGAAAAGAAACAGGAACCCTAGGTAAAGGGGGAAAGAAGCGGGGAAGAAGAACACTGAACGAATCCATCCAGATGGTTGGGGAGCTACTAGTAAACTCTAGAAGAGTAGTTCCATTATTAGAGGTCTTTTAACAACCCCCGAAATTGTTGAAATGATTACTACATCATGGAACATAAGAGGCCTCAATAGCAAAGGAAAACAAAGGAACCTCAAAGAGAGATTGAAGAAAGTTAAATGAAGAATCATGATAATACAGGAAACTAAAATCAGTGAAAGCAAACTGAAATGGATTCTGAAAAATTTTAAATCCTAGTACCAAGTAATGGCCCAGGATGCAAACGACAACGTTGGAGGGTTGGCGATTATGGAATCATGGAGAGGTTTTGAAAACTAGGTCAACCTTCTAAGAATACTATCAGACAAATTTCGAATTATTGGATATAAAGAATGGGTGCTGCTTAGAGGAGTCTATGAGCCTCATGGCCTGGGGAAAAGAAGAGCATTTCTTCAAAATATTGCAAAAATAAGAAACCTATAACCAAAAGACCTTTGGGTAGTAGGAGGAGACTTTAATATGATTACCTCTCTAGTAGAGAAGAAGGGGGGAATGAGAAGAATGGATGTGGACATGGAAGCCTTTGGAGATATCATTTCATAATTGCACTTAGTGGACCTTCCAGCAATCAATGAAATACACACCTGGAATAAAAGATGAGGAGGGATCCATCAAATTGTTTCATGACTAGATATATTACTAATCTCAGAACAAGTCATAAGTAGAGATATATTCATGGAAGCCTCAATCCTCCTAGGTATGGGATCAGATCATTGGCCGATAAGATTGTAAGTGGATCTAAAGGCAAGCCCTAAGAATTGACCTTTCCTGTTTGAAGCCTTCTCGCTAAGAGATCTGGGCCTTCTCAAAAGAATAGAGGAATGATGGATATAAAGTGAACAACAAGGGAGGAATTGCATGCATACTTTCCAACTAAATCTCAAGGATCTAAAGAAGAAACTCAGGAAATGTTATAAATAAGAATTTAGACATATTATGAATGAACAAAACCAGATCAACAAGCACATGATGGAGGTGCATCAACAAATCATACAGGAAGGGAGATCTGAGGAGCTTGTCAAAGAAGAAGGACAACTAATAAACCAACTGGAGGAAATAAGAAAGTAGGAAAAGATCCCATGGAAACAAGAATTGAGGGTGAACTGGTTATGGGAAGGTGAACGAAACACTCAATTTTTTCATAAGGCCATGGTCTAACATAGAAAACACAATACAATTTCCTCCCTGAAAGATGAGGAGGGGAATCGTAGAGTCCAACATGAAGAAATGGAGGAACTCCTGGTAAACCACTTCAGAGATCTTCTCTCAGAACCAGAATAAAATAGAATGGAAGCAATACAAAGAATCTCATAGCATATCCCCCACATTATAACTCAGGACCAGAACCTAGCCCTAATGAGAGCTGCTACACTAGAAGAGGTTGACGATATTGTCAATGGCATGCAGAAAAACAAGGCCCTAGGTTTGGATGGGTTCACAATGGAATTCTACCAAGCCACTTATAAATTCATGGAACAATAAATTCTAGAGGTCGTAGAGGAGTCCCACTGCAATCAAAAGGTATGCCTCAACTTGAACTCCACTTTTATTCCTCTTATTCCTAAAACTTTGAAATTTTAAGATCTGTAAGGATTTCGCCCTATTGCTTATGTAATGTTATTTATAAAATCATTGCCACTTTCATCATAAAATGGCTAAAACCCCTCTTGCAGAATATCATCTCTTTGGAGCATATGAGATTTGTAGAGGGAAGGAAAATCTTGGATGGGTTCGTAACCTCTCATGAAGTAGTTCACTCTCTCAAGGCAAAAAAGCTCACAGGTATGATTTTTAAGTTGGACCTTTCTGAGGCATATGATCGGTTAAGTTGGGTGTATCTGAGTACTATCCTCAAAGCCTATGGTTTCACCCAAAGATGGATAAATTGGATCCTCACCATGATCTCCTCCCTTGTCATTTCAATTCTGTTGAATGGGACTTCTACCTACACATTTAATGCAACCTAGGGCCTAAGACAAGGAGATCCATTATCTCATTTTCTATTTATTATTGCGACAGGAGGATTGGGACGATTTATCAAAAATGAATTTAGAGAATCTCGGATTAGGGGCCCGAGGATTTGGGGTAATGATTTAGCCATCACCCACCAACAATTCATGGACTATATCATGCTCTTCTGTCAGGTCTCCCTTAGGGAAGCTCGAAGAATAAAAGAGATTCTCAATACCTTTATGGAGGCCTCTAGGACTAAGATAAATAATGACAAATCTTGTATCTTTTTCTTTATCACTTAGGGGAATCTCAAGACCTATCTTGCCAGGATCTTGGGGTTTAGTACTAGAAACCTCCTACCTAAATACCTTGGTATGCCCCTATCGGACAACTCCCTAAAATTATCATGCTGGCATCAGATCCTTCAAAAGTTGTATGGAATACTAAGTTGTTGGGCTTTTAGATTGCTTAACTTGGTAGGTAGGATCATCCTTTTTAAAGCAATGCTGCAATTGATACCCATCTATCAACTTTAAGGTATGGAAGCCCTAAAGGGTTGTCCTCCAAAACGTTGGACATTTTCAAAAAGTTTATATGGGGAGGGGCACTACAGGTTAATAAATGGGCATTGATATCCTGGCAGGGGCTGGTGAAAAGAAAAATGTAAGGAGGACTAGGCCTCATAGAACCTTATACATTAAATCAAGTAATGGGCGCAACACTATGGTGGAGATGGATCAGAGGGGGAAGAGACCTATGGAAGCAAATATGGACCATAAAATAAATATTCCTGAGAGAACTGAGGATATTCTGTGATATAGAGACCCCCCAAAGGATCGACAGTGTCGAATTTGGCAACCCAAAACATGAACCTCATAAATTAGCATGCCTTTTGGGAAATCCGTAATGGAAAAATCACAATATTTTTATGGGACTCTTGGAAACAAAGAGAACGAATGATAGAAAAGAAAGAACTCGGGGACATATATCAATTTACCAGAGACAAGAATATACACTAGGTAGAGAAATTCTGGAAAGAGGACCAAGGAACCAAAAATTGTAGGAGATGGAAAAAGAAGGAAGATTGATAGTAGGCTATAGAGACTAACCAATGGAAAGAGCTTGAAAAAGAGTTGAGATCGAGAAAATTAATGATCTGAAATGATGCTGATATCCTGAGATGGGGGAAAACCACAAAAGGAACATTTACCATGAAAGAATCATATGACCTCCAAGCTAGACAAGTATAAGATGGGCAAGGCATCATATGGAAAACAAATATGGAAGGGAGGATGGTGGCCTAAGGTATATCACTTACTTTGGATGGTCTACAAAGGACAGATCCTAACCTGGGATCAACTATAGAAAAGGGGCTTCCAGGGGCCATCCTTCTGCAAGCTTTGTCATCAGAACATAGAAGATATCGAGCATATGCTTAATACATGCCCGTTTGCTGAACATAAATGGAGGCAAGTGTAAGGTGTTTTTGAAAGGATGGATCATGATCACCACAACATTAAGGAAACAATCCTCCTTTAGTGAAGCTGTAGAAATTCCCACTGTAGAACACTTGATAATGCAATATACTAAACCAAAATACCTGATCTAATTCTACAAATAGTTATGCGAAAGCTTAATCAAATATGAGAAACATCAATAGAACACATATAACTGATAGGGAGAAATCAATCCCACATAACACAAAATAAATAACCTGGGGAAAGCCTCAGTCTAAAACCCAAACTTTGTATTATCATACAAGTGTAAATATAGTCTGTATTACAAAAAGAATCAAATCACAAGCTATCCTACTCTCTCTGCAATCCCTCTACTGCTCATAGAAACATCCTCTGATGCTGAAGCTCCATCTGCCACTCCCTCTCTAACATTTGATCTACTGCAACAATCCATGCATCTCACACCATTGCACACCTCTCTGCAACATCCTACACTAGTGCAACACTGATGTGCCTCTCGCATTGTTGCAGCCTACTAGCTCTGCATTGTCTTGGGATTCCTGCACTGTAGCTCTCTCTATCACTCCATCTGCATCTGTCTCTACCCACTCAGCCAATCCTGCTACTCCTCTTTGGGGCTCTCATAGCAAGGTCTAATCAAAGAGGTTGGGTACCTCAAAGATCCTTCCCCTCTTCCAGCCTTCTTGGGACTGTCACTCTACATTGCCCCACCTCCTACCTGAGGGTATGGATGCATGTGATCCCTCTACCCACCTGGCTTGAAATTTCCCCCTACTGGAGGTCTCTGCATGAGTGGATGCCTCCACTCTATCTCCTCTTAGCTTCCCCAGTTATGGCTACTCCACAACCTCCTGAAGCTTCTTCACCAATCGTGGCTCCTCCACAATCGTCTTAGACTTCTTTTGGCACTGAATGTTGAGAGGTAATGTACTCTCCCTCTCAACCACCAAGTCTCCATCAGTTTCCTTGCTCCTCAAGGCTTTTCATGCATCTTGAACCTCAAGAGCATACAGGTTCTTGACCTGTGAACCAATCTGCTTCACTTGTCTAGTGGTGATGTGTCGAAGGAAAACCTTTCCCTTACTAAAGACTACATCATAGCCTCTATCTTCTAGCATTGCGATCGACACCAAATTTCTCTTCAGTCCTGGTACATGCTTGACATTGGTCAAGGTAATGCGAGCTCCATGCTCCCTCTAAAAAACAACCATGCCTTCACCTGAGACACTATACTTTTCATCATTACCCATCGCTATGAGTATTTGGAGATCTTTCCCCTCCAAAGTACTGAACAACTCTTGTCACCGGTCATGTGGAAAGAAGCTCCATTGTCAAGAAACCAACCACATCCCACCATGGATGAAACCATGCATACTAATAGGGTGAAATCCAACTCGAAATGTGAGGCCAGTTCCTCAACTTCTGATCCTTCCACAGATCCCTTCTTGGATTTCCTCAGTGGTCAATTTGTAGCAAAATGGCCCACCTCATGACAACGAAAGCATCACACTTTCGATTTGTCAAACTTCTTCCCACCATGGGAAGAACTAGATTCAAAATGAGAATCCTTCTCCTTCCCCTTCTTCGCCTTAGTTGCTAAGGCACAGTTTTCTTCATCCTCCATGGATGAAGAACCATCTCTGGTGCTTCTCCTTATCTCCTCCCGCATCAGATCTAACCAAAGTTGTTCCCAATATGGAAGTTTCTCTCTTCCATTAATCGAGTCTTGGTAGCTATGCCAGCTCTTAGGAAGACTGAGGAGAGCAAGACTCACCATCTCATCATCAATTGTCATGATCCCTACACTTGCAAGCTCATCCCTGCAGATGGTGAGCTTGTTCAAATACGTAGAGATCGTGTTGCCCTTTTCACACTTGATCTTCCGAAGCTTGTCTTTCGATGCCAGCTTCCTCTAATCACTGCTATTTTGATATAGATCTTTCAATGTTTTCCACATTGAAAACAATGTCTCCTTCCCATGAAGACTCAAGACTATGTGGTCTTGAACTCCCTCCAGAATAATCCTCCTTGCCCTATCCACACATTTCCTCCATTCCACCAATTCAGTAGCATCAGTCGGCTTGGGGACTTCTTGATAAATGAAGTCCTTTAGATCGTTATCCTTCAATATTGCTTCCATGCAATCCTTCTAGGCTATATAATTCGAACTGCCATCAAGGGCATATTCAAGTCTTAAACCATTGAACACCATAGGTGAAATAGAGATGTGATAAGAACTTGATTTCTATATTCAAGAATCACAAACTTTGAACTTCTCCCTTCTTGTATACTGTTCTCTCCTTGATCACCTTTGCTCCGATACCATGTAGAAATTGCCACTGTAGATCACTTGATAATGCAATATACTAAAGAAAAATACTTGATCTACTTCTACAAACAATTATGCGGAAGCTTAATCGAATATGAGAAGGATCAATAGAACACATATAAATGATAAGGAGAAATCAATCACACATAACACAGAAGAAATAACCTTGGGAAAGCCTCAGCCTAAAACCCCAACTCCGTATTATCATATAAGTCGAATTATAGTCCGGATTACAAAAGGAATCAGCTCACAAACTATCATGCTCTCTCTGCAATCCCTCTGTTGCTCATAGACAGTTAAAGGCTTCTCACAAATCTTCTTCTCTGCCCTCCAAGCCTCCTATTTCCTTACGCAGTTTTTCTTGGGGTCCAGTGCTTCCACAAGTGTGAATTCCCACCTCACACTACTCACTTGGCTCAGAAATCACTGCACAAACTTGAAGGAGATTGTTGGGTCGCTATAATACTAGTGATTACCCCATTACTATTGTAATTGTACCCCTTATTAATATTTTTGTGCCCCTATTATCCCCATATTGTTATTACTGTGCCCCATAGAATCCCTCTATTGTTATTTTTGTGGCTTTATATTTATATTGTTAGGTCGGCTGGGTTATATTGTGACTCCTTAGACTCCTATATATAGAAAGGAGGTTTTGTCATTTGTATCATCCAAGAATTGTTCATTTATGTAATGTAAAGGAGGTTGCCCCCTCGAAGAGGTTGAATTCTAAGGCGTTGATCTATATTTTCTATCTTTTTCTTGAGTTGGTTACATAACAAGTAGTCCTAGGGATAAATGGGAAATATTGTCAATAACTGACAACCATATATGCCAACACTTCACAGATTGGGGAACTAGCTAGTTTTTTATGTAGTTTGAATTCTAAATGTCAGAAGGACCTACAACTAGCAATGACATAATCATGGGAGATCAGTAGAAAATCTCGACCATTATTTGATTTCTATTGGATCTAGGTTATGGTGGGTCATTTATCTGCATGGGAAAATACAACAAACTTAGGGGTCCTTTTCCCTCATTAAAAGTAGAAAAGCAAGTGGGGTCTTGGATAGCTCTACTATCATTGATCAAGTTTAATTAAATAAACGTTGTGGAATGTCATTGATCTTCATTGGCGGATAAAGCGCTTGGCACTATGCACCCAAAGGCCTAAACCTTTGGTTATATCTATCAGTTACATACATTAGGGAGTTGGCAATCAATGGAAGTGACCAAATTTGGTGTTTGGGTACCAAATTTGATCAAAAATAAAGTCTACAATTGTGAAGTAAAAATTGATAGAGGCTATAAATAAATAGGATGACAGCATTAATGTGTGGTGTTTCGATGTTAAATTGAGAAGTATTGGTTAATGTGGGGTAGGAGTTGTGAGATGCAAATAAAAATGAGAATAAGGTATCCTCATGTAATTTTGTATGTATTAACAGTTCCTGTAAATAATGAGAGAGGGATTTTTATAGAAGATGAACATAAATACATATAAATAGAGGGTTAATGAGAAGACTAAATTGATACAAGATTAATCAAATTATTCAAGAAAATTGTAAATGCCAATGATCTCAGTCTGAAAATGTATGAAATATAGATATGATTGGCCATTGCAGGTCAAATCCTATAAATATCAAAGGTTGGTGCCTCTATCAAGTTGGGGCTTGAAAATATATGGGGATTGGTGCCTCATGTGAGTCTGTTCTCACAAAATCTTGATGTAACCAGGAGTAGAAGCTCAATTTTTCATCATAAACAAAATCATTTGTCATTTTCTCCCATAAGGTTTCCACATTAATTCTCTATGTACAAATTCCATGTTTGATGCCTTGCTTTGTCATTGATTACATTTAATTGTTTAATTATGTGAATAAGTGAAAATTTTTAGAATATTAATTACCCCCTCCTCCCTCTTAGTATTCATTGATTCCCAACAATCACTAGTTATGTGTTCATCAATATATGATTCAATTGAAACCAAGCATGCACACATAATAGCAGTACCAAATAGTCATTACAACCATCATGAAAATTGATGAGAATCTTGCCAAGAGTGAAGAGATTCTCATTGATAATGTTGCAATCTCAAGTAAATGTACTTTAGGTCCATCAAAATCCAACATTTGAAGGTGGGTTTCTCATATCATCTCCAAAATAAGTCTCCAAACCTCACTACAATTGAATCTCTAAAATACCAAGAGTGAGAGTGCTCAAAACCACATAAGTGATAACATCTATCTAAATGATAAAAGCTACCTCAGTTGCTAAAAGACCACATCCCTAGAGGTATGAGAGTATGTTTATACAAATGGGTAGGTGACTCTTCACCTTATCCATGATTGTTCAATTTCCTCATGACCTATCCTACTCCTAGTGACTTTTCATATTCTTATTGACTCCTAGATGACTTTGGTATTTTCTATTTCATGAGAATTTAATATTTACAACATGAAAAATAGAAATAATGAGATATCTAAGTAGGATTTTATATATATTCTATTGTGCTTGGAGAAACAAATATTTTTTGTGGGAATTATGAGATGCTTTTGTTGATGTTGTTGCAAAATCATAGAAGCTTGCATGGGTTTTCAAACAAGTATTGTGCTATAAAATTGTTGTAATGGAATTCCACTTGCCTATTGTTGCACTTGTTGATGAGTAGGTTGATCCTTGACCAACACTAGCACTCCACATCTTAGCTGACAGGTGAGATACAAAATATAGTTTTGTGCATTGTGGCTAGTCATATGGAGCCAACCTATAATAACCTACCTAGACATTACATAAATAAGTTGATACAAGACACAATGAAGTTGATACCAGTATGTAGTTGAAGCTTTAGGTGTAGTATTCAGCCATCATTTTACAAAACATACATTGAATAAAAAATTAAACTAACATGTTAGGCCATGAACTCGAGGGCCCACAGATGCATTGAAGTTTAAGGGAATGTTAATTTCATGCAACTCTTTTCTTTGACCTTCATCAGAAATTTCCATATACTTATCATTACTTAGTGAAATTTCACAAAAAAAAGATGGTTTTCCTTGTAGGGTTAATATATGCAAACATCATGTCAAATCCAACATTCCAAGATTCCTAGCACAAGATAAGACAACTACTTTTGGAGCAGAGGATGGCCCTAAGAATCTCTTTGGAAAGTTGAGAGCACCTTTAAGCTCTGAATTAAAATAGATTAATTACATATTTTATGTATTTGTAAGGAACCATATAGAGATACAATGCAAACCTTCCTTAACTATCCCAACTAGAAATAGCATAGAAATCTCCTTGTGGAAACAAGCACAATATATTCCCAATGGATATTGTCTCCTTAGCTTAAACTATTGGGTTTCCTTCCTATTCAAGGGAGTGACTTTCGTTATTTTCTTCATTAAGTAAAACCCACTGGAAATGGAAAATTATGTAATAACCATGGCAATATACTTGTTATCATAGTTTAGTTTTAGGAATGATGGTTCATAGGTAATGAATTGAAACAATTGTTTTAAGTTTTTCATAAAAATATGAAGTGCGTTGACAATTAATTTGTTAACACTGTTTGAAAATTTTTAAATGAGAGTGTTGGAAAATCATATTTCCACCTAGCTTATCATCATTTGACAGATGGTGCTGAAAAATAAGTTGATAACATATTCTATTATCATATAACAGGTGTCGTTGAAAAATCAAATGGAAGCACCTTGTTTTACTCTATTTTTTCCTTTAAAAGATAGTAACTTTGGGTGCAGTTTTTGAAAATCTGGAAAAGAAAATTACACATATATCAAAAAGCTATTTAGTTTTTTACACATATATCAAAAAATAACCCATTAACAAAAAGCTCTTTAATTTTTTACACATATATCACGGATTGAGATATTTGAATGGATCTTTAAATCCTATTTTCCAAGAATTCATGAGAATTGTTTTTTCTATTTTTAGAAAAAAACCACCACATCAATTCAACCTGGGGATTAGATATTATCACCTCGATTTTTTTTTTTTTATAAATCTAAATATATATGAATAATTTTGAGATTGATTTTTTTGGATCTTGAATAGTTTGTAAGTATTCTATAATGTGGATCATGAAAGATGACTAAGGGTTGGGAATGTTTTGAAAGAGACATACCTTGTGTATTCTTTTTGAGATTAATATATTTTCTATAAGTAGTGTTACATTGAAATTTCCAGAGATTCATGTGTGAAATGTTTCCTTTCCACTTTCCTAATGTGCTTATTTTCTCCTTAGTCAAGACTTTGATCATTAAATCTTCAATATTTGAAAAAAATATATGAATTGGAATTCTTACTGAATGCTCAAGTTCATGTTTTTCAAAATACTTATGTGTTTTTCAACTTATATATCATTTGCAAAAATCATAATGCTCTATTTTTGGTATTTATTTTCTACATTCTTATACCATATCTTAATGATGATTTATCTAAGAAGTCGTAATCTATCTTTCCTTTTCTAGAGTTGTTCATATAACTTGTGGCTAGCATATTTTTCTGTGAAAGAATCCATACCCAATGGTTCCTTTTCTTTCCTTTCCAAACCAAAATCATTTGATGCAAACTAAAATATGTCTAATGAGTGTATTAGTGACCTGCTACTAAAGTGACCTTGAGTGGTAGAGTTAAGGAGAAATCCCTCCCTAGATTTAAGGGCCATATTTCAATCCCAATGTGGTTTAAAGGTTTCCTCAATGAGTTTCCTTCCACAGTCAAGGAAAACTTTTGAGTGATAACAATACCTATCATATGTCATTGCTTTCATATCCTCCCAAAGGAACAATCTAATAATCATCCTTGTTTCTTGTAAATAACACTTTGAAATCTTATTTGAAAATTCTTCATTTGATTTGAGAAAATATATGGTATTCAAGTTATCGTGGACCACAAGGATATTCCAATAATCCACCCAAATTCCATGCAAAAAAAACTTGGTGATCTCTATAATGCTTGGTGAAGCCTCACTTTTTTATTGAAAACTATTTCCATAGACTGGGTGTTGTTGTAAGCACACACATTTACTTCCTGATCTTAATCCTTCTTTCTGAACTTTTGCGTCTTCCATTGATGATCCCAATGATATTGAAATACTATCACAATAATAAATTTTGCATCAAAAATATTTTCTAAAATTTTTATTAATATATCTTGATATATCTAAGAGCCTTCATTACCAAACAACAATATTTTGGAACTTACAGTAGGCAACTCCATTGCAAATATTGTGAATTCTTTAAGCTTAAAATTGATAAAGGTGTTGGATGTGGAGCTTGATTATCTTCCTAGTTTAGAGGTCTTGTTTCATCCGTGTTTGGATCCCAATCCCCAATAGAGGGGTGTAGGGGGATTCCCCTCCCACTATTGCTACCTAGGGGGTCTAGGGATAGGGGGGTTGCATGTCTAGAGCCCCCACCTTGGTGGGGGTTCGAGGGTAGCACCCCTGCAGCTAAAAATAGATGAAAATTTTCCTTGTATAAAAATATTGTAATTTCATAGTCAATCTAGGTTGTTCATTAGGTGGATGATCTGAGGGTAGAATTTATGTTTAATTTATGGTTGTTTTCTAGAAGGTAACCCCTTAGTTTATATAAGGGAATTTTATTGTAGATGTGTATTATTATTTTGAGTGAGAGAGAAAGATAGAGAGAGAGAGAGGAGGTTGTCTGAGAGCAGAGAGGAAAGTACATCAAATTTGTTGTAGGTTGTATCTCTTCATTTTGCTAGATAATGTGATAGGAAGGATTGTATGTTTCTTCATGGACCTAACCCAAATTGGGTGAACCTGTATATATGTGTCTCTCTTATTTTATTTGTTCTTTTAATTGTATTTCTGAAATATATTATGTAGTCCATTGCTCCATTAATTAATTTCTAACAAAAGTTTGATGAAACCATTGCACTCTTTGTGTTCTCCTTGGGTAATATGGGATCAATAAATTAAACGTGTGGACAGTATGAGGCCTTTCCACTTACATTCCTTCTACAATTTGTATTTGAATATTCACAAATCTTGATTGAGGGTTGGCTTATGGAAATAATGAAGACCCCTCACATTCCTTGTACCCCTAGCAATTCGTTCATGGCATTCAAAATTTGAATAGTTTTTATCATATGTTTTACCCATGCGATGCAATGTAGTGATGTTCAATAGTATGGTGCAACAGGGTTTTGTAGGATCAATTTATGGCACAAGGAAGCCTAACAATTATTACAAGGAAACTATGGAGTGATGCATCGCCATAGAGTGGATTGTGTTATGGCGCAAGAAAAGGGAAAAATGTGATGGTGAATAAAGCTTACTCTAGTGATTCAAAAGAACATTGTTAGAGATACAATGGTATGAATTCCTTTCATATAAAGGGACTCACAAATATTCAAAATTTCCTAATCAATAGTATTCAATTTCGATACCAAGTCACATTGTGCTTTCACCTTTTTTCCCTTAAGATTGATCATCTATTGCACATTCATTGCATGGTGGTTCAGATATTTCTCATACATTTCCATTATCCATTCAAACAATTTACAATATTCTTCATGACGTTTCATCTAACCCCCCCCCCCCCCCCCATTTGTACAAAATAACCAATGAACCCATCTACCACAACTTACATTGGCCCCCAATCTCGCATAAAACACCTGTTGATATCCGGAAGTTTGAAGGAAAATAAGGGGATAATACAGGTACACATGTCACCACCTATCATCTATGGTGTGTATCAAACTCCATGTTGGATGACAGTATCCGGCTACGGCTCTTCCCCCGCACCCTTACTGGCAATGTCACCAAGTGGTACATTGAGTTACAATGCGTGTTAGTTAATATATTGTCACCTTGGCGATGGAATTTTTAAAGCACTTTCATTTTCCCATCTGATACGAACCAGGAAGAACCTCTTACTACCTTGTTCCAAGACACCTCCACCCACATCTCCGATCACATTCATGAATGGAGACATAGGTGGAGGCCAGTCAAAGCCCTCATTCTAGATTATTTGTTAGGAAATTGGTTCTGTAAACTCTTCTTCCCCAAATTGCCAAGGATGTTTCCTTAGGTGGTGCAGTCACTGAAGACCAATACATTCGTCATTCCCAACACTTAGATTTGATTTATTCATAGTCTAGCACATTATACGACGTAATCCCTAATGCCCCCAAAACTTCCAATGCTCCCGCTACTCAACAACCTAGCATGCACGTTGACAGTATCGTCAGCGCTACCTTTGGGGATATTGTAAAACAACTTAGCAGGAACATTTCGCAGTTGTTTGTTGATCCCGCTACTTCTATCTAATTTGATGCTCTTCCTGCCGTTGCGGTAAACTTTGTGTAGTCTACACAAAAGCCCAGCAAAAGGAACAAGAAGAATAAGAAAAATACCTCTCCTTCTGAAGAGCATCCAATGAAGCAATCAAACCCTAAGCATAAAGTTGTTGCACAACCTGACAGTGGAAAGGACAAAGATTTGAAGTTCCCTTGCAAAATCTGTGCGGAAGACCATATGACACGTCGATGCCCCATCTCCAAGAATGAACGGATATTGTTGCTTAAAAGGATACTGGCCATACCCCTGCGGTCCTACACAACCCTTTCCTTTCTCAGTAATAGCAACATCTTATTGTGAACCCGCCTCAACCCCCACAAGGGGGAAACATTACCTTAAATCATCCTTCCTCTGGAGAAGGATCTTCGAACGTTTACACCTTTGAAATGATTGATCTTCAAACACGAGTCAAAATTTATGGAGCTCCTGTCTCTAACGCTCAAGACGCTGCCTTGATTTCAAACCCATTGCTGCCTAAAGATCTCCGTATCGAAAGTATTATTCTTGATCTTGTAATTTCCCCCCCAAAAGGGACACTTTGTCGCACAACACAATACATTTGCATGTGTTTCCTAGAACTATAGAATCGTATAAGACTTGGCGCAAGCTTCGTCAACTATGTCTACACTCAAACTATTGCAAACTTGTCCAACACAATGGAAAGCTTTGCTTTCGGCGATTGGTGTGGTTGACCCTTATCATTCCATGCTATCAATATTCAACATAGAGAAATGTAAACCTCCCATTTCCCACCAACTTGCATTTTAGGTGCAGATTTTTTCGAAAGGCCTAGATGTACATAAAATAGTCATTGACGAAGGCACTTTGACTTGCGTCATGTCTACTTCATGTTGGCTCACCTTGGGTTCTCCAACCATCTCTCTGCCATCGAATTCCCTTAAAGCATTCAATGGCCATACATTCATCCCAAAATTTTACCTTGCTGACTACCCCATCAACCTAAGTGGGAAAATGGTAATGGTGGACATTGAAGTCATAGATCGTAAACTCAACTATAATCTGCTTTTGGGTTGTAGTTGGACTTATGCCATGAGTACCATCATGTCTTTGGTTTTCCACCTCATTCTCTTTCCATTGGATGGGAGAATAGTCATCGTGGACCAACTATCCTTTTGCACCCCAGATTACTCCCTTTTTCCTAGTGGCATTGTACCTTTAGTGGGTGGCATACCTGACTCTTATGTCAGTATTGGTACTGGTCTTTTGAAGGGTTCTTCCTTGATGAGTTTCTTGCCTCTCCCATTGCCCGAGGTTCCACAAACAGTTTCTATGGTCTCCACCATTCCTCATGACCCAATTGATCCCTGGATCCTCTCTACCCCTTCATACATTGACTCTTATGGAGAATAAATTTCGTTGTCACCAGTTGAATTGGCTTATCAATCCATTCAATCTGCATCATATTCTCCTGTCACTTTGATCACAACCAACGGTACCATCTTCTCTCCCACAATTTCTCCCTCTAATGATCTCCTCAATCAAGTCCTACCTTCGAACGAAGCTATTCTAGAGATAATGTGTTTAGAGGAGCGACCTTGGGAAAAATCTCACCATCATGTTTTGATATCTGATTTGGACGCGACCCCTATAAAAATCTTGTCCTTTGAACCACCTGAGGTTGTTCCCTCGAGTTATACAATTGTCCAAACTTTGGATTTGGAAGGGAACATGGTAAATCTTTCAAAGGAAATTCTGATTAATATCTCAGTCAAGACAAGCATCGTGGAAAATATAAAGATTGGAGCTAATTGCAATCTTGAGGAAATTGCAAGCTTCACCTGCCTTTTCAAGGAATTCTGCGATGTATCCAGTTGGTCTTATGAGGAAATGCCTGGCGTAGATCCATCTATTGTTGAGCATGAGATCAAGGTCTACGAAAATGCCTGGCTTGTCCACCAAAGACCAGTCCACCCCCGCAAAACTACAGCCATCGAGACTAAGAACTATGTAAACTTTGAAATGGGAGCTATAAACTCAAAACGGGAACTCTGGCCAAAAAAACCCTGAAAAAACATCAAAAACAGTGCTAAAAATGAAAAGTGTGTATACTGGAACGATGATTTTATTTTTTAGGGGTCAATTTTGAACATGTTTTAAAAATGGCAGTGACTACGAAATTTTCGTGCAAAATATAGCTTCAAAACGGAAGTGTTGATACTGGAACAATGTTTTTTGTTAGGGTCAATTTTCAAACTTTTAAAAAAATGCTAGTAAAACCAAATTTTTATGTGCCAAACAAAGTTGTTTATGAGGAAAAAAAACACATTAATGTTTTTGGTAGAATATCATTTCTCTTTCCTAAGTATAAATTCAACATGTTTTCAACCTTAACATGCTAGATACAAAAGAAATTGAAATTTTTTCAACTATAAATTTAAAAAACCATGACATTGTGAACAAATTACATCACTAAATGAATTCAAAAGTCATTATCTGTATATTGAATAAAACATACATTATATCTCTAATTTAATATTGCATTGTAGATATTTTAAACAATACAAATTACCATAATTAAGACATATAATCCAACAACATAAAAATGCCTCACAACTTCTCATTTAACACCATATGGAAATCATCAATTTTATTTCAAGATACGATGCATACATCAGTTATATAATCCGTCTTAAACAATTATTCAAAATCACTCATATTTTCTTGCACACCATTAGAATTCACATCTTCAGATGAGTGATTGGATGCTAACGAAAATGTTCCATATTCTTCTCTTTCATCAACTAGTGCTCCATCTGAGTCCACATGCATGCCCAACATTTCAGGTTTCAAAATTCTTCTAGATCTACGACTGGTTTCAGCAGACTCCCATCTTAACATTGTTCCTTCTGGTAACAACCTTTTCAGAATCTCTATCGTCTTGAAGCGAATAGTTCCTCTCTTTGTTAAATTGAAGTCATAAACAAGTATGTCAACATCCTCCAATTTTAATATGTCTGTGCGGCGACAATTTATATTTGTACCCTTTCTTTTTCTCTTTCCACCATTTTTTGTCAACTACCATCTCTAGCTTATACACACCATTGATGGGTGTGTATTTGTGGCATACCAATGTACTTCAACACTTGTAACATCCTCATTTTCTGTAAAGACCTTTATAACTTTAGCAACCCAAAATAGATAGCCATTGGGATCTCCATCTGCTAGCACTGCAATCATGCAACCCTCCTTAA